>JAXCGZ010002010.1:30000-138303 GCA_037179515.1 Halocaridina rubra | reverse complement strand
AGAGAGAGAGAGAGAGAGAGAGAGAGAGAGAGAGAGAGAGAGAGAGAGAGAGAGAGAGAGAGAGAGACTGGTAAACTTTTCTCTATCCACTGCTCTGGATCTCTTGATAAGATGGATAGATGGATACAAATGAGAGATGATTAACATAATTTCTAACAAAATTTCGGTTGAAAGAATTTAGACTTCAAAGGCAATACTATGCACATGTGTACCGTCTATTCATTTAATGAATCACGTACTATATGAATGTGATTAATCATTATAGAATTATTTACTCTTTTGAAATTACATCACGCAGTTCTTGACACTTAAATGATTTCTAAAGCACTTAGAGACTTCATCCTGTAAAATGGTAAATATACATACATATATACATACATACATATATATATATATATATATATATATATATATATATATATATATATATATATATATATATATATATATATATATACATATATATATATATATATATATATATATATATATATATATATATATATATATATATATATATATATATATATATATAGACAGACATGTATATTTTTTTTTCACGTTGAGATCATCACTGACCTATTAAATTCATTTGCATATGCGATTTATGTTATGTTTAATTATGGAATTATTATATAGATAACACGTGCGTTTATGTAAATGTTGGTTATGTAACTTAGAAATTACGCCATTTATATATGTATATATATATATATATATATATATATATATATATATATATATATATATATATATATATATATATATATATATATATATATATATATATATGGTAGGCAGAGGCTCATTAAAGAAATCCACGTAAAAGATTTTTGAAGTACTTATTAATTTCGTGACCTAGTCTGGTCACCTTCTCAAAGTATAATGACATTGTACTTTGAGAAGGTGACCATATTAGGTCTCGGAATTAAGTACTTCTGATATTTTCTACGTGATATGCTTTAATGGGACTTTTCCTGCCATTTTAGACTGTATGGTAACAGAGTGTTTTATATATATATATATATATATATATATATATATATATATATATATATATATATATATATATATATATATATATATATATATATATATATATATATATATATATATATATATTTATATGTATATATTATTTTTTATTTATTATTATTGTTATTATTATTATTATTATTATTATTATTATTATTATTATTATTATTATTATTACAGCCTGAGCAAGGATGGACGTTCGAGTGCTTCTGGGTGCCCTTCTCATAGGTAAATATATATATTTTTTTAAACTTAGTTTCTATTGTTTAATTTATATTCTTTTTAACTGTAATTTGAGACGGGAGTTTTAATTTTCACGTTCATATATTTTTTTAATAGTAAAATTAATGTGGTGTAGATATAATTAAAAATACTGTGCATAGTACGAGCAAGGCCTCTTTCACGCCAGAGTGGCACGTCGCACGTGGCATGCTACGTGGTACGCCAGTTGAAAACGAACTTCCAGAAATATATGAAACCATTCACACAGAAGTGGCATGGCACATGGGACGTGTCATGCCACTTCTCTGTGAAAGTTTCATATATTTCTGGAAGTTCGTTCTCAACTGACGTACCACGTAGCATGCCACGTGCGACGTGCCACTTTGGTGTGAAAGTGGCCTACGTGTTTCCTTCTTGAAATATTTTTAAATAAATGTGTTAATTACAACATTTGTTAATACACAGTAACAACACCTTTCTCCTGTTGCCCAATATAAAATTATTCTTCTTAATTAGAGTAACAAATGAAATAAAAGCCCTTACTAACCCCGGCACGGACTGAGGTTAGTAAGGGAATACACTCAGGGTAACGATTACATCTGCCAAAACATGTTCTTCGCAAGAAGGCAACCGTCCTAACCCTTAGTAGAAAAGGGAGTTCGTGACGTAAAACCGAATCCAATGAAATAAAAAAACTCTCTTTTGATTTTTATCAAATTCACTTCAAATATCATTATTATCATCGCCTAATTTTTAATTTTTTTTATTTTCATTTTCCAGGGTTAGCTGCAGGGGCCAGAATCACATCCAGAAATCCCTATTGGATGAGTGATGGAGGTGGTACTACGCTTACTATTAGTGGCGAAGGTAGGCCTACTACAATAAGTTTCTTTTTCCTACATAGACTCACGACGTACTGGAATAGGCCAATAAACCTTTGAATCTAAATCTGGTCTTTCGTTCTGATTCAAACTGAAGGTTTTCAGTGGTCTAGTTATTTTTATTAGGTCTTATCTAGCCCTAATTCCACCAAATCCTATAACTATTCGGATTCCAAAATTTTTGCGCCCCGTCATGGTCTGAGGTTAGCAAGAGCATGCACTCAGGGTAACGATTACATCTGCCAAAGCAAGTCCTTCGCAAGAAGGCAACCGTCTTAGCCCTTGGTAGAAAAGAGAGTACGTGACGTAAAAATCGAACTATAATCCCTCTGTAATTTTTCATAATTCTATCAAAAAGATGGATTTTTCTTTTTAGTTTTAAAAATAAAAATGAAAATCCCGTTCTGGGTTGTCTGCTACAGCAGGACATATAGTGTGTATTGCCTCTGCTCGAGCAGACAGCAGAGAGGGTTCATCTTAAGACCTTTAGAAGTACAGTTGGTAACGCACTATTGTTCACTGATGTATTGTCAGGTTGCTGTAGGCTCGAATCTTGGTTTGGGGTAGTCACACATTTATATATATATATATATATATATATATATATATATATATATATATATATATATATATATATATGTATATATATATATATATATATATATATATATATATATATATATATATATATGTATATATATATATATATATATATATATATATATATATATATATATATATATGTGTGTGTGTGTGTGTGTGTGTGTGTGTGTGTGTGTGTGTGTGTGTGTGTGTGTGTGTGTGTGTGTGTGTGTGTGTGTGTGTGTGTGTGTGTGTGTGTGTGTGTGTGTGTGTGTGTGTGTGTGTGTGTGTGAAGAACTAAATGCAGTATATGTATTACTCTGAATAAAAGATATATATATATATATATATATATATATATATATATATATATATATATATATATATATATATATATATATATATATAATATATATATATATATATATATATATATATATATATATATATATATATATATATATATATATATATATATATATATATATATATATATATATAGAGAGAGAGAGAGAGAGAGAGAGAGAGAGAGAGACTAATAACCTGGTTTAATTTCTCAAGAATAGCACATTCACCATCTACACTCCAATAAATAAGTCATGAGAACTGTTGAATATCTATAGAAATAAGTATACTAAAGCGCGCGATTCTCTTAATATAAGTTAGGAATATAGAGTCAAAGCAAAAACTAATACAAAAAATATATGAATAAATTTATGAAGAAAATTAGATCTCAGAATGATCTCAAAGTTCCTTTTACTTTAATATTTTTTTTATCAATCTATCAAGGCTTCAGCGAGGACCAGTTCAGTCAATTCGATCCCACCTTGGGCAACAAAGTAGTTCTCATGAACGAGGAAGATTCCATTGACTGCGAGGTAGTCCGTTACCTCACCAACCGGGAGAAGATTGTCTGCAGTCCTGGGTCAGTTTTTATTTTTATTGACCTATTTTGGCTTTTTTATGTGTTACTTGTTATTCCCATTTTGGGGTTGGGGCTATACAGATTGGAGCTTGGGGTTATAAGGCTGGATGCCCTTCCTAACGTTCCGCAGTAGGCCCGATCACAAGGGTCTTTCCCATACCGAGTCGAGTACTGTAACCAATTAACACTTTTATAGTATTTACAAGCCAGCATAATTCTGTACTTCTGTCTAGTATTTATTCGTTTACTGGAAAATAAATAATCTTCTTGTGTTTTCAGGAAGAAAACCAACCTCTACGCTGATGATGTTTATGCCATAAAGGTATTTGTCGACGGCGAAGAGGCATCGGGATACTTAACAGTACAGGTGAAAATATATAAAGTGGCTTCCTTCTTCTTCTTCTTCTTCTTCTTCTTCTTCTTCTTCTTCTTCTTCTTCTTCTTCTTCTTCTTCTTCTTCTTCTTCTTCTTCTTCTTCTTCTTCTTCTTCTTCTTCTTCTTCTTCTTCTTCTTCTTCTTCTTCTTCTTCTTCTTCTTCTTCTTATTCTTCTTCTTTTTCTTCTTCTTCTTCTTCTTCTTCTTCTACTTCTTCTTCTTCTTCGGAGTTACCTTCCTAGCGTCTTCTGCTTGGTAAGTATGCCTGAGAAGGATATTTATGTCTGAAACAAATAACTTGTTATTTCTTCTGCTTAATAAAATTCACACACACACACACACACACACACACACACACACACACACACACACACACACACACACACACACACACACACACACACACACACACACACACACACACACACACACACACACACATACATACATACATACATACATACATACATACATACATACATACATACATACATACATACATACATACATACATATATATATATATATATATATATATATATATATATATATATATATATATATATATATATATATATATATATATATTATATATATATATATATATATATATATATATATATATATATGTATATATATATATATATATATATATATATATATATATATATATATATATATATATATATATATATATATATATATGTATATATATATATATATATATATATATATATATATATATATATATATATATATATATATATATATATATCTCGAAAGGGAAGGTAACTCTGGAACATTTATATTATACTTGAGAATCGGAGAGGAATTTTGAGCTATGAAGATAGCTTTTTTCAGATATTAACAAACAAAGCAAACAAAAACATTTATTTCCATTTTGTACAATGGTTATTCAACATTAATAGTAACTTATAAGTAGACATGTAATTAAACTAACAAATAAGAGGGTTAGACATATAGTTAAATTAAATGTAGCTTTCATAGAAAATAATAATGCTGTAATAAAAATGTTACAATAATGTTAATAATAAAGTAGTAAGTATGCCACTAGATACAGGATCGTTATTATCGGCATCATTTCCATATTTGTTTCCTTACAATGAGAATAATTAGTTCTTAATGAGCAGCAACTATTTGTCCAAAAGAAAACTATATAGTTTGCCTTTGAAAGCTGTGAAAGAGGATGCATTTTTAAGATGCTCTGGAATATTATTCCAGAGTGTTGGCCCTTTGATAGTGATCATCTTTGAACCTGCTTCTGTGTTTGTTCTGTGAATAAAGAGCTCACTGCTCTGTCTTGTGTTGGTTCCCCTTATATCCCTGACTGTTTTTAAATCAAATAGCCAGCTAGGATAATGATGGTCCAAAATTTTTAATACAAAAACATAAATAGCATAAGCGACCTTATTTTCTGCCCGCAGCCACCCAAGTTTATTGAGAGCTGGTGTGATGTGGTCATATTTTCTTATTCCTCCCAGGGCAACTCGAGCTGCAAAATTAATAAGCTTCTGTATTCTGTTTATCTGAGTCTTAGTGGTAGCTCCCCAAACAGTTGTGCAGTAATTAATGTGACTTAGGGCTAGAGATTCAACAACAGTTATTCGAGTGGTAGTCTCAAAATTGTCTTTTATACGTGATAAGTACATTAATGTTCCTGTAACCTTTTTGCATACTTTATCTATGTGGGAATCAAACAACATGTGGTTATCTAAGTGAATTCCTAGGTTTTTGACTGTTTTGCTAGGTGTGATAATATTGTCGCAAAAATTAATTGTTGTGTTTTCTGGAATTTGTGCTATGTGGAAACTTGAACCAATAAATATGCACTGTTTTACTTTCGTTAATTAACAGCCCAATTTCTTGGAAATAGGTTTTAATTTTTGACAGAGTGTTTTCTGCTCTTAAAGTTAGCTCTGGGAGATTATTAATATCGCCACTAAGGAGTAGTTGAGTGTCATCTGCATATTGTACGACTAGACAGTCAGAAATGAAAGAAGATAGATCATTTACGTAAATGGAGAAGAGGATAGGACCAAGTACTGATCCCTGTGGAACACCAAATGATACATTTTTTGGCACAGAGATAATGTTGTTAAGACGTATGGATTGTTTACGATTAGATAGATACTCGCTAAACCAGCTTGGATCAATATTTAAGTTAATACATTTACTTAAAAGAATTTCATGGTTTACACTGTCGAAGGCTTTTGATAAGTCTAATAATACGAGAAGAGATATTTTTTTCATATCTATATTATTATATATACTATTCGTAACTTTAAGCAGTGCAGTTTCCGTCGAAAGTTTCGGTCTGAAACCATGCTGGTTAATACTTATTATTCTATTTGATTCTAAATATGACATAACTTGGCATGCAACAACTTTTTCTAATATTTTAGAGAAAATGGGTAGGAGGGAAATGGGACGATAGTTTATCACATCTTCTCTTTCCCCCTTTTTATGCAGAGGTATTACATGTGCTATTTTCCAAGAGTCAGGAAACTTTTTAGTAACAATGGAAGTGTTCATAATAGTTAGAATATAGGATGCAATCACGGGTAGAGCATCTTTGATGAACTGAAATGGTATACCATCTGAACCATAAGAGCCAGAGTTTCTTAGGCTCTTTATGGTAAGAATTAGGGTAGCACAATCGATAGGAATAATCTTGAAGTACTCTCTTGTGTTTTCATTGGAAGAATTGTCATTTAAGCAATTACTCATATTCACTGAGTTGATGTTTTCTTGAGTTTTTTCATATGTATTTTTGCCAACGTTAGCAAAATAGTTATTAAAGTTTTCTGCTTTGTCTTTCAACTCCGTAATATTTTCATAACTTTCTGAGGTACTCTTTTCATTTGGTATCATGCTTCTTATCACTTTCCATGTTGCTGCTGTATCATGTCTAGAGTCATTAAATTGTTTTTTGTAAAAGTCTTTTTTACTTACACTGATGAGGGATCTGACACGTTTCTTTTCTGTTTTATAACGTTCTCGGAGAGTCATATCATATCTATTCATTTTTAGCTCTTTTTGTATATGATTTCTGATTTGCATTGCCTCTTTGATGTAATTAGTTAGCCAGGGGGCTGAGGGGCGGATTATTTTTCTTGTTACAATGGGTGCACAACTATCTAAGCATTCAATGAAGACTTTTGTTAGAATCTCAACCTGCAAATCGACGTTATCTGTGTATTTAATTCTATTAAGTGCATTTGTGTTGTTGATTAATGTTTCACAAAAGATATCAGGGGAGTAATTTTTTAGACACCGGAAAGTCTTGAGGAGAGGCTTCCTTTTCGGCTTGTTTATGTTTAGCATAGCAATGTTCAGCTCGTGGTCTGCAATTGGGCAGGGAACTACGTCCCAATAGAGTATACTTTCCACTTTATTTGTTATTATCAGATCTATAAGTCCTAGAATTGGGGGTTATGCGGGTCGGTTTTGTCACTAATTGTGTTAACTTCACAGTGTTGATCACCCTTTTCATTTTGTTATCTGCTGAGAGCAAGTCATCATTAAAATCACCAAGTATGTATATGGGTTTATGACGCACATAGATATTTCTGAATGTTTCTAGTAGATGATTGAATGAACTGGTAGGTGCTTTAGGGTGACGGTAAACACACCCTACAATGAAAGATGGAAGTTTCTGATACTGCACAGTGATCCATAAATCTTCGAGCTCCTCAGTTTTTTCTAAACCTGTGGCTATTTCTGATGCACTAAGATAATTTCTAACATAAATACAAACCCCACCCCCTCGGCCATGGTCATTGCGAAATATTTTAAACTCTGGGATATTCACATATCTATTTTCAGTTGTAGGAGGGAGCCAAGTTTCACTTACACAGAGGATGTCTATGTTGTAGTCTTTTGTTAGCATTATTATTTCCTCAAAATGAGCGAGCAGGGACTGAGCGTTCATATGTACTAATGTTACATTCTTACCATGTTTCATTGGGGTGGTATCCATAGTCATAGTTGTAGTTTCGACTGTGTGATTCTGCTGGGAATTCATCATTGTAGTGTGTTCTGGGGTTAGCCCATGGATCCTGGTGCCTTCATAACTCAAAATTCCCCTCTGATGCTCAACCATCATATATATATATATATATATATATATATATATATATATATATATATATATATATATATATATATATATATATATATATATATATATATATATATATATTTATATATATATATATTCTTCCATGTTCCCCTGCGTGTCGTAAAAATCGACTAAATGGGCAGAGCAATGGTACTGGGTATCCCCTCTTTACTTTCTGCCCGCATAGAATCAAAGTATTTTCCTTTGATTTTATAGAAGGAAATGCATAGGGGCCCGTGGTAGCCCTTTGGTAGGGTGTGCGAGTCAGGAAGTGACAAGCCTGACAGATGAGGGTTCGATCCCACCGCTTTACGTTAGTAAGGGCATTCAGCCTTAATCTCTCAGCTCCAACCTATGTCCATCCTCCTCGAAATGGGTAATAGCACTTATGCGCAAAGTGGCATCCATGAAAGATATTTCAATATATTTGCAGTATGCCAGATGGTATGCACCATTGGTAGAGACGGTCACTCCAGTTTGGTCGTTGCCAGGGGCTCTGGTTCGATTCTTTGGTTGGGTCAGGACAGACAGATACAAGGTCATGGACGTCTCTGATCCACTGGAAGATGATCCCAACTCAGGCACTGTTTTGACCAAGTGAGTAAAAGGATAAAGGGATCTTGTAAATATGAGTAACCCACAGAACCCCCATGTAAAGTTAGAGAATCCCGTAAATTATAAGGTTATGTTTGGTTGGGTGACTTGCCTTGTAAGTATAAATAACACCAGAGCACTCTGGGGTTACTTTTCTTTATAAGGTCAGGAAAAATAACCCAAAGAAGTTACTTAAAAATAGAAGTTTGTGATATAGTCTGATTCGCCTTTGTCATAATTATGTTCTTAATATTAATTTAGGTCAAAAAAGAAGACGTTTGTGTTACTTCTGATTCTTTAAGTACTAAAAGTTTGTTTGCTTGTCTTTTAATAAAAAAAAAAAATGGCGCTTTTTTTAAATTCGTTATTACTTTTGCACACATAATTGCATCTGTAATTTAAGCTTTTAAGCTGTCATTATTATTATTATTATTATTATTATTATTATTATTATTATTATTATTATTATTATTTTTTTTTTTTTTTTTTTTTTTTTTTGTTATTATTACTATTATTATTATTATTATTATTATTATTATTATTATTATTATTATTATTATTATTATTATTATTATTATTATTATTATTATTATTATTATTATTATTATTATTATTATTATTATTATTGCTGAAGTTGCTCTTATTATTTATATTATGACTGCATTACCTATCAGGGTATTTGTGGGTAACGTGGACTGTGAAATGATTAATGCCACAAGTGGGGAACTGTATGGCGTTCTGGAGGATAGAGGACTCACCTGCCTAGTTACCAGTAAAAATATTGGCCCTATGAATGGCACGATGTACGTCCAGGAGCGCGGTGCCTCTGTTGTAGGCAAATGGGGAGTGTATGTAGACTCGCAAGATAAGCTTTACCAACATCATACTTACGCAGGTTAGTATTCAGTGTTTAAACTGAGATGCATTTTTACTTTCAAAGATATCTGATATTTAATATCACAATTTTAGTTGTGCTGTTTGACAAGTTTCAGTAAATATGTTCTTTTTAATTCTTCATTTTATGTCTCTATTGTAGTTTGATATATATATATATATATATATATATATATATATATATATATTATATATATATATATATATATATATATATATATATATATATATATATATAATACGCACATTATCATACGTGACTGGGATTCAAACCTAGGACACGTTATCAGCATCCATGGCGATATAACTGTGCTACCTAGAGTATAAGAAAAGAGTAACCTCTCAGCTAACTGCTGGAGCTAGGAAATGTACCCATTCTACTGCGTGTCTATGTTCATTTAACTCTCTCTTCGAAACCACACACGTAACTAATTTTCGCATTTAATTCATATTCTTGCCATAAATGCATCGACAATGATCAAATAAATTCATTATAATATGTGAGGGCATGAAACATACTTTACCCCTGACCGGGATTCGAACTTAGACCATATTATCAACTTCCCTATATATCATGGACATATCAAATTATATGTGTGTGTGTGTGCATGTATATATATATATATATATATATATATATATATATATATATATATATATATATATATATATGTATGTATATATATATATATATATATATATATATATATATATATATATATATATATATATATATATAATATATATATATATATATATATATATATATATATATATATATATATATATATATATGCTGTATATATATATATATATATATATATATATATATATATATATATATATATATATATATATATATATATATATATATATATATATATATATATATATATATATATATATATATATATAATTTGTATATTTCGAAAGGTGTGGATAGTGTATCTCCAGCTACAGGATCGCCCGGTGGAAGCACCGTAATTACTGTCACAGGTGTTGGATTTAACTCCTTACCTGGATCAACAGAGGTGAGCATATTTTTATTTGTTATTCCAAGTACAAATATAACTTTTAGTGGCATATTATTCTTCTAATAAGACTTAGATGTGGCCCGATATTAGGTTACTGGAGAATGCATTTGGTAGAAATTATAGAGAATTGTTCCGGTTTTACGTCACGGACTCCCTTTTCTACCAAGGGCTAGGAAGGTTGCCTTTTTGCGAAGGACTTGTTTTGGCAGATGTAATCGTTACCCTGAGTGCATGCCCTTGCTAACCTCAGACCGTGACGGGGCGCGAACCCTCGACCTGACGCCTCAGAGTCGCGGACGCTACCGCTTGAGCCACGGTGACTAGTAGGCTTTTTCCGTACTGTAATGGTTGAAAATGGTTAAAATGAGATGAAAATCAGTGAAGATAACAAATATGTTATAATTTCTTAAGCTATTTTGCATATAAATATTTTTCATATGATTATTATAACTCTTTAGACCAAAAGTTTCCAATCTTGTTAGTACTAGGGTTATATCATATCTATTGCACATTTTAATTGATTAAAATAATATCATTTTAATAAATAATTGAATATGTCTCTTAGTTTTGGGCTGAGAGGCAAAATTTGATACAGAACAAGAGAGAAATGTGATAATCACTTAGAAATACCGAAGAAATTTCTCTTGTTAATGATATATATTAATGAAAATTTTAGGCCTAAAAAATCGCTGTTTGCTAGTTTTCTTCACCAAAATAAAACTAACGTTTACCGGAAATGAGAATCTGTGCAAGTTTTTGGCAAAAGATACATACATACATATACCGTGGCTGTTTCCCCTTTAAAAGTGGGGGTAGCCGACATCAAAAAAGAAACAGTTTGGGGAGCAGTTATACTCCCCTCTACTCTCCCTCTTCTTTGATGCCTCACAGGAGGTTGGTACAAATTCTATAGAAAATAAACACATCTGCTTAAAAAAAATTCAATAAGACAAATCAAAGAAATTGTGAATGAAACTGTAACCGTCATATAATGGCTGCCACATGTAGTCACCGTGGCTCAAGAGGTAGCGTCCACGACTTTGAGGCGTCAGATCGAGGGTTCGCGCCCCGTCACGGTCTGAGGTTAGCAAGAATATGCACTCAGGGTAACGATTATATCTGCCCAAAAACAATTCCTTCGCAAGAAAGCAACCGTCCTAGCCCTTGGTAGAAAAGGGAATCCGTGACGTAAAACCGGATTATATAATGTCGGGTACATAAAGATTTAAATCCGCAATAAAGGTAAAGGGGGGTTTACACGGTCAAACGGTTCGTCGAACGCGGTTTGACAGACAAGTGTTTGAAGTGATGTTCGAACGTGTGAACGGGGTATTTGGTTGTTGAACACGTTCCGTGTTCGACAACCAAATACCCCGTTCACCCGTTCGAACATCACTTCAAACACTTGTCTGTCGAATCGCGTTCAACGAACCGTTTGACCGTGTAAACCCCCCTTTAAAAGAAATATTGTGAATGCAGTGAGCTAGAAGATTGATCTATTTATATACATGGGCCATTTTCCCCTTATAAGGGGAGTGGCTTAGTCAAGACAAAATATTTTGACTCTTTGGGAAGAGAAAATACAGAGGAGGGGATTCCCAATTCCCTCTCTCCGCCCCATTCAATCAACTCTTACGACACGCAGGGGAACACGTAGGAAGTACAGAGGTAAATGACAACCACCTGATACCCATGGTGAATCTTTTTGTACTAAACTGAAGAAAATAAGATTATAAGTTTGCAGACCCCTTCTTTAGACGAAAGTCATTAAAATCTTGGTAAATTTTGACAGGTTAAAGTTGGCGGTGCTGACTGTAAGATACAAGAAATAGCAGATAACTCCATTACCTGCTTAACACCAGCAGAGGACCAGACATCAGCAGGATCAAGTAGGTCATGCTAAATTTTAAATTTTCTCATAAATAATCTCTGACTTAAAACGAAAATATGTATTCTTAGATTATAGTATAAATAATATAACTTTAGATATTAGAGAACCTTGGATTAATATTATTTATCATTATAGTGCAACAAGTTTACAATTTTTCTAACTTACTCATGTGTTAGGCACGAGATACTAGGACACAATAACAGCATGGTAATCTTTCTAGAGAGACCTCAAAGCAATAACAGAAAGAATAATTGGACTTGAATTCAGAACCTCTATACATTTTAGCAACGCAAGACCTGATCGTACGAGTATGTTAAGTAACATCAGGGCATTATGTGCAGTCTTTTTTATATTTTGAGAAGACGTAGAGACATTACACACAGTTCAACAGGGCTTCAGAAAGAAAAGAAACACCTTTACAGCGATTAGAAGCCTCTGTTAAACCATTTTGAAAAAATAATAATAAGTTGTCGGCATACATGCTTCAAGTGCTTTTGATAAAGTTTGGGATTATGAATTAAAATTCTGTACACATCCGCGCCTTCCATTCATTATTAAAAGAATTTTATCAACATTTCGAGGCAGTATACGAGAGAGAGAAAAATCTCTTTCGAAGGAAATACCTTACTAATAGAGGCGGGGGTCTCTCAAGGATCCTTGCTGAAGCCCACTCTGTATAGCTCATAGCTACATTGCATCCCAAATCCTGAAGCGGGGGCCTCTCAAGGATCCTCGCTGAATCCCACCCTGTATATCTCATAGCTACATTGCATCCACAATCCTGATGCGGGGGTCTCTCAAGGATCCTCGCTGAAGCCCACTTTGCATAGCTCATAGCTACATTGCATCCCGAATCCTGAAGCGGGGGTCTCTCAAGGATCCTCACTGAAGCCCACTCTGTATATCTCATATCTGCATTGCATCCCAAATCCTGAAGCGGGGGTCTCTCAAGGATCCTCGCTGAAGCCCACTCTGTATAGCTCATAGCTACATTGCATCCCAAATCCTGAAGCGGGGGTCTCTCAAGGATCCTCGCTGAATCCCTCTCTGTATATCTCATAGCTACATTACATCCCAAATCTTGAACCAAATGACACATGCTTAGTAACATAACATATCATAACTAACCCATAGAAAAGAGTCATTGCACATATTATAGGAATAATCTGCATCACAAATTTGAAAAAAGCTGGAAGTCAAACGACCATAAAGAAATTTTTGGTAATAATAAAACCAGCCCTAAAACTCTCAACAGTTCGAAAGGATAATAAACATATTAACTGTTTGTACAACACAACCTTCCGGAGTTAAAAGGTGACGCAAGCAGGTCTGGCAATCCTTTTACATAACAAAATGACACTTAAAAAGCAATTCCATATTATATAGATTTCGACCAGGCTACCTCTGGGCTGCATCTTATAGAGCTAGCCTTGTGGTAGGGGCAGTAGGGGAGTTGGCAGTCGTTAAGCGAAACAGGTTGTGGAAGAGCCGGGAGGATGGGCTGTGGCACTCCAGCAGTGCCATCTGAACGGTCGCTAGCTCCCTTGTTATTGCCCATAGAGCAAAGTAATCCCCTTATTGTTTTCTTTTTTTATGTCGGCTACCCCCAATTTAAAGGGGAAACAGCCAAGGTAGATAGATGGATAGATAGATAGATAGATAGATAGATAGATAGATAGATAGATAGATTTCGATGTCTTCCATGCTTCTCTATAGAACAAGGCAAATATAACTTTAATTAGATTGTTTCTCAAATACTCTCTCATATATACATATGCAGCATCCAAGTCTCTTATAATGCAATTACAAGTTACATAAGAATAATATAATATGTAACCTAATGGAATGATCAATCTCTTGCCAACTGATATTAAAAGAAGACTTTATACTCTACCTAGTCATATATAGGACAAAGGGTAAATGATTTTACACAACATAAATGTAATGAAAACATGATTTTAAAGCTAAATACAGACCTTATAGAGATGAGGATACCTTTCCGAGCTAATTAATCCCTGATCCAGTCAGATAATGAATTCTGTAGTCTTACTTATGAAGAAATTACGTAATATATCCAATATTTATATTTTATAAATAAATTATTACATCTTTCCTCACCTCTCAATATGAAAATAAACTTCAAATCTAGTCTTTTGTTACCTCTAAAATCTATCAATATAATAAGTAAACAAGGACTGCACAGGATTCACTCCCAAACTTTTCTCAAACTATTGTTAAAGAAGAAGAAGAGGAAAGATAATTATATTTCATCGCCTTAAACTGTTGCATGTGATCCTCTGATAGTACCACTTTCGACTGATTGAGACTGACCCTCCATTTTCCAGTTTATCAAAACAAAGAGAAATAAAATATCCAAATCATGCAAGAGGTTTTGTCTCTCATTTTGAAAGGTCTTTTAACTAATATTCATTTTGTCATCTGTAGTCGCCGTGGCTCAGTCGGTAGCGTCTCCGACTCTGAGGCGTCAGGTCGTGAGTTCGCGCCCCGTCACGGTCTGAGGTTAGCAAAGGCATGCACTCAGCGTAAGGATTGCATCTGCCAAAACAAGTCCTTCGCAAGAAGGCAACCGTCCTAGCCCTTGGTTGATAAGGGAGTCCGTGACGTAAAACCGGATTCATTTTGTCATCTCTTGTCCCATCCTCTTCCTGAGTAGTCTAGTGTTAGTCCTGCTGCTACTGAGCTTTTTGATGCACAATGTCTCATTCCTCTGTAATCACCGTGGCTCAAGCGGTAGCGTCCGCGACTCTGAGGCGTCAGGTCGAGGATTCGCGCCACGTCACGGTCTGAGGTTAGCAAGGGCATGCACTCAGGGTAACGATTACATCTGCCAAAACAAGTCCTTCGCAAGAAGGCAACCGTCCAAGCTCTTGGTTGAAAAGGGAGTCCGTGACGTAAAACCGGAACATTGTTTCATTCCTCTCAATATTTACTGATTTGCAGGAGAACGGGGTTTGCAATGGGAGTTTTGGCATGGGCAATATCCTGATTTAGCAAACGAAGCACAATGGTCAGCCCTTACATCGAGCCACCCAGATTATTCGACACAGATCGTTCTCGATGCAGAATTTGATATTAGCATGACTAGTAATTCAGCCGGAAAACTTTCAGGTAAGAGGAACTGAGTAGTTTTGAGAGAGAGAGAGAGAGAGAGAGAGAGAGAGAGAGAGAGAGAGAGAGAGAGAGAGAGAGAGAGAGAGAGAGAGAGAGAGAGAGAGAGAGAGAGAGAGAGAGAGAGAGAGAGAGAGAGAGAGGAATTATAAACGTATGTAAAGCTATCTAAATTTTTTTTCCTTTTTTTAATAAGCTCAGTTTATGTACCTGGATCTTGTGAAGATGATAATTTAGTTGTTTAATTGTTTTGTAGGTTATTTGCATGCCCCGCATGATGGTGAATATGCCCTGGCTATCTATGCCCAGAGGGCTTGGACTCGAATCTATGTAGCAACGAACGGCAATCCAGACAACCTAGTAAGCACTGTAGTAGTAATAGTAGTAGTAGTAGTAGCGGTAGTAGTAGTTTCTCTGCCAATTTAATAGATTTTCTCCAAGTTCTATATGAAAGCTTTTATATAACGATACATTTTAATAGAATTTTTAAGGAATGCAAGGTAGAATTTTCAACATTTGATATCTTTGTTATTTTCAACATAACAATATCAAGTCATATCTATTCATATCATTTACTTGAACAATAAATGTTTAAAGATCATAAGTTCTGAAGAATGAACCATCAGGCAATGGTACTGAACAATCACTACTCTCTTTCACGTATTTTGAATCCATCTTTTACCTAAGCAAATATAACCCATTAGAAATCAGTACTTAAAAAAGGCTGCAGATTTTTTAGAATCCTATGAATCCATTTTTTATATTGATTTTTGATTAAGAATCTTGTATCATCACAGAAGTAGGACAACATTACTTTTTTATTTAATTTTGTATACGTCATGGAAAATTAAAATATGATTCTCTGTAAAATATCATATATATATATATATATATATATATATATATATATATATATATATATATATATATATATATATATATATATATATATATATATATATATATATATATATATGAGATTCTATGTTGCGAGAAGTCAGTATATTAGAAGTAATTAGTGTTATATCTAATTAATCATTTCATTTGACTTTTTCCATGTGATGCAATAATTTAACCCATCGATCACACCCACTTTTTCCAGACATTTGTAAATCACTGGGAATTATTTAATATGACGCAAGAAACACCAATATATCTGGAAATTAGATACAGAGGAGAGGGTAAGAACCGCTGCTCACTTGTCATTTATTCATACAGTTAGTGTATAAACGAAAATTGCCTTTGAATTATTCCTATTCAAGAAATTATTTCGTAGTTTCATGTGAAGTTCCAGTTGATACAAGAATGAATATAATTGCTCTCGTATATTAGAATATTCAAAGTCTGTTTGTATCTTCAGAGGTTAATAGATGCAGTAGAATGAGATCAAAACCTTGTGATAAGTCCCAAAGGAATAATTTTTAGATTTGTTCTCATAACACATCTGCAGCTTTACAGTCTCTGTTCTTCCATTCTGTTCAACAGTCTCGACGCTGTTCAAAGTGTACATGAACGATTTCAATGCCAAATACACTTATGATCAGTGTCGTATGGCATCCAACGAAAGACACAGACTGAAACTTAACCCAAAAGTCCGATACGAATCTCAGAGACTGACACCTTCAGGAAGCCCTTCTGCTGCAAGTCTCTACCTCAATGGCATGGTTTCTGATCCTGTCGATATCACTGATGCTGTCCAGGTTGTTATCCTTATACTGTGTGTATATATATATATATATATATATATATATATATATATATATATATATATATATATATATATATATATATATATATATATATATATATATATATATATATATATATATATATATATATATATATATATATATATATACAAATTATTATTGTCTTTCATACCCTAGAAATATTACAGAAATTTAAAGCTTCGAAGAATTACTTGCATACTTATATATATAAATATATATATATATATATATATATATATATATATATATATATATATATATATATATATATATATATATATATATATATATATATATATATATATAATATTATTGTCTTTCATACTCTAGGAATATTCCAGAAATTTAAAGCTTCGAAGAATTACTTATAGACTTAACGCATATTATTCCCTAGCGATGACACTAATGATATCAGATATTATTCTTTAAATCGTGATGGTAACCTTTTGGTCAAGAGGTATCGGAAAACTGGATCTCTCATTCTCAATAATGTTCTTGTTTCTTCAGGTAAGGGCAGCTGTATTAGGCTTAGCTGAGCAAAAATGTGAAACTATTGGAATGAACCCAAATTTCTTCCAAGCTTCAGGCTTCGAAGATGGTGACACCAATCCTGACAATATGAGAGGCGACATCGTAGATGATATTGAACCTTATTGCGGAAGGTAACTTGTAATTTTTTTTTTATGAGCGTGACACCGGGACAGGCAGAAACTACCCTCATCAATAAAGGCCCGGGCACGAGAAAATACCAAGACGAAGGAAAAGAAAAACGTTAAGGACAAGGCTGAGATGAGGTTCTTAGTTTAGTCCTGTGGTTTCCAACCTTTTTGTGCCCATGGCCCACTTTTGGCGTCTCTATATACTCATGACTCATTGCCCTTCAGAATTTTGTAATGATGATAATAAAATCAGTATAAAGCATGTTCAAAGTACTTAAACAATTATACTCTTTCATCTATGAAATTAAATACTGGCCTGCCTTTATTGTAAATAACCCATATACATTGTAATCAACACTCAAATTACACTTTTTCAATTATGAAATTAAGTTTAGAAGATGTCCGTGGTCCCCCAAAGAACGGCCCACCAGTAGGCCATGGGCCACAGGTTGAACACCACCGTCACTAGTGCATGTGCAAGTGTGGAATCTGATTACAATGTACAGGGTGTCCACAAAGTCTGGGTACATAGGAAATTTCACTATGCAGACCTATTCAATCGAGTTCACCTGAATTTTGTAAAGCGCATCAAATTATGCATTGAAAATGATGGAAATCATATTGAAAATATTATATATGAACATTAGATTTAAATAAAATTGTTTTGTTTTAAAAGTATGTGTTAATCTCCTGTGTACCCAGACTTCATCTGGGTACACAGGAGATTAACACATACTTTTAAAACAAAACAATTTTATTTAAATCTAATGTTCATAAATAATATTTTCAATATGATTTCCATCATTTTCAATGCATAATTTGATGTGCTTTACAAAATTCAGG
Organism: Halocaridina rubra; assembly: GCA_037179515.1. Taxonomy (NCBI): domain Eukaryota; kingdom Metazoa; phylum Arthropoda; class Malacostraca; order Decapoda; family Atyidae; genus Halocaridina; species Halocaridina rubra. The sequence goes on along the minus strand of JAXCGZ010002010.1, from coordinate 119,368 downwards.
TGAACTCGATTGAATAGGTCTGCTTAGTGAAATTTCCAACGTATCCAGACTTTGTGGACACCCTGTATATTGTATTGTCTATTTTTTTTTTTTTTTTTTTTTTTTTTTTGCTTTTACGAGCCATTAGTGCCACTTATATTCCTATTTTCATCAACAGGCGCTCTTTTAAGCTCCATGAAGATCCACGTTTGTATGAACAGGGTGATATAAGCCAAATGGTAGATCTACACATCTATCCTTATGTAAGTAGTGTCTCAAACTCATTGGATATTAGGTACATAAAATGATTTATAAATATATGGTCTCCATCACACAAAGACAACAATATAAATTATAGTTCGCTAGTTCATAGGAAAAACGAAATTGTAAATATTCAAAAATTTCATTTTTATTTTTCCAGTTTGTGGATTAAGCTTCAGAAAATGACATTTGTGTTAGATGCAAACAGAAGCTTGTAACTATTATAGAAAATTAACTATGATATATTATTATATTAACCCTTATCTATATCTTGCATGCATTACTATCTATCTATATACATGAGCTATTTTGCCCTTATAAGGGGAGTGACTGAGTCAAGACATTATATTCTGACTCAATGGGAAGATAAAACACAGACGAGGGGATTCCCAGTCCCCTCGCTCAGCCCCATTCAGTCGACTCTTACGACACGCTGGGGAACACGAAGGCAGTACTCTAACCCCCCTCCCCTTTCTCTTTATGGATGACAAGAATTTATGTCTTTGTATTTCTTATATTTCATATGCCACCTTAAATAGTTTTTTGTTTTTGATATCTTACTATTGTTTATTTTTTTTCAAATATTATTCTATGGGTCTTTTTAATTTGTGAATGTTTATAGAAGTGGCACTTTGTATATCTTTTTTACCTGAGATTTGTATTACTATTTTTTTATATTGTCATATTTTGGGTGGACCCAATGTCACTGCATAGAACTTTTCGTTTCAGATATGTTTTGCAATCAGTGGTAATGTTGAAAGTGAGATGCGAATTAACTTCTACTGGTGGGATAAATGGAACCGATGGAGGGCTGATGATATCTCGTTCCCACACAACATCACTGTTACTAAAGAGACGTAAGTAAATAGTCTGGACTCTAATGATTAACTCCATCACTCTTACTAAGGAGACGTAAGTAAATAGTCAGGACTCTGATGATTAACACCATCACTCTTACTAATGGGACGTAAGTAAATAGTCTGGACTCTGATGATTAACACCATCACTCTTACTAAGGAGACGTAAGTAAATAGTCTGGACTCTGATGATTAACACCATCACTCTTACTAATGGGACGTAAGTAAATAGTCTGGACTCTGATGATGAACACCATCACTGTTACTAAAGAGACGTAAGTAAATAGTCTGGACTCTGAAGATTAACTCCATCACTCTTACTAAGGAGACGTAAGTAAATAGTCTGGACTCTAATGATTAACACCATCGCTGTTACTAAGGAGACGTAAGTAAATAGTCTGGACTCTAATGATTAACACCATCGCTGTTACTAAGGAGACGTAAGTAAATAGTCTGGACTCTGATGATTAACACCATCACTCTTACTAAGGAGACGTAAGTAAATAGTCTGGACTCTGATGATTAACACCATCACTGTTACTAAGGAGACGTAAGTAAATAGTCTGGACTCTGATGATTAACACCATCACTCTTACTAATGGGACGTAAGTAAATAGTCTGGACTCTGATGATTAACACCATCACTCTTACTAAGGAGACGTAAGTAAATAGTCTGGACTCTGATGATTAACACCATCACTCTTACTAATGGGACGTAAGTAAATAGTCTGGACTCTGATGATGAACACCATCACTGTTACTAAAGAGACGTAAGTAAATAGTCTGGACTCTGAAGATTAACTCCATCACTCTTACTAAGGAGACGTAAGTAAATAGTCTGGACTCTAATGATTAACACCATCGCTGTTACTAAGGAGACGTAAGTAAATAGTCTGGACTCTAATGATTAACACCATCGCTGTTACTAAGGAGACGTAAGTAAATAGTCTGGACTCTGATGATTAACACCATCAGTGTTACTAAGGAGACGTAAGTAAATAGTCTGGACTCTGATGATTAACACCATCACTGTTACTAAGGAGACGTAAGTAAATAGTCTGGACTCTGATGATTAACACCATCACTCTTACTAATGGGACGTAAGTAAATAGTCTGGACTCTGATGATTAACACCATTACTCTCACTAAGGAGACGTATGTAAATAGTCTGGACTCTGATGATTAACACCATCATTGTTGCTAAGGAGACGTAAGTAAATAGTCTGGACTCTGATGATTAACACCATCACTCTTACTAAGGAGACGTAAGCAAATAGTCTATACTCTGATGATTAAAACCATCACTCTTACTAAGGAGACGTAAGTAAATAGTGTGGACTCTGATGATTAACACCATCAGTGTTACTAAGGAGACGTAAGTAAATAGTGTGGACTCTGATGATTAACACCATCACTTTTACTAAGGAGACGTAAGTAAATAGTCTGGACTCTGATGATTAACACCATCAGTGTTACTAAGGAGACGTAAGTAAATAGTCTGGACTCTGATGATTAACACCATCAGTGTTACTAAGGAGACGTGAGTAAATAGTCTATACTCTGATGATTAAAACCATCACTCTTACTAAGGAGACGTAAGTAAATAGTGTGGACTCTGATGATTAACACCATCAGTGTTACTAAGGAGACGTAAGTAAATAGTGTGGACTCTGATGATTAACACCATCACTTTTACTAAGGAGACGTAAGTAAATAGTCTGGACTCTGATGATTAACACCATCAGTGTTACTAAGGAGACGTAAGTAAATAGTCTGGACTCTGATGATTAACACCATCACTCTTACTAAGGAGACGTAAGTAAATAGTCTATACTCTGATGATTAAAACCATCACTCTTACTAAGGAGACGTAAGTAAATAGTGTGGACTCTGATGATTAACACCATCAGTGTTACTAAGGAGACGTAAGTAAATAGTGTGGACTCTGATGATTAACACCATCACTTTTACTAAGGAGACGTAAGTAAATAGTCTGGACTCTGATGATTAACACCATCAGTGTTACTAAGGAGACGTAAGTAAATAGTCTGGACTCTGATGATTAACACCATCAGTGTTACTAAGGAGACGTAAGTAAATAGTCTGGACTCTCATGACTGATAATGTTCTCTGAGTGCAAAACTGTTTATTTGATTTTTTTTATAGCATTTTAAGCACCATACACTAGTCATATTAAGGTCCTCAAATTCAGTATTTTTGATATCTTGGGCTATGTTTAGATGGAGAAAAAGGTTAAATATTTACTGCATTTCTTACTTTCTGCAAAACCTGCAATGGGCGATTTAACAACATACCTGGGTCTTACACTGCAAGATACACGTTCAAATGAAGAACACAATATTGCTCTGTTACATTTGTTTATCGAATTTACCAAATGCCATAAATTTAAGTTTGTTTTCAGATGGAAATATCAATGTATTAACATTAAAACCGTGGCTCTAAATTCGTGGATCAACACTCAGCGCAACCCAGGTTCTGTGTTGAAAGCTAGAAGAGCTTATGCACCGAAACGCGCCTCAGAATTTGACACCGTCCACATTGATATGTTTGCCTACAGTGATGAAAATGTGAATGGTAAGTTACTTCTGATATTATAATTTTCTGATTATTTATTTATTTATTTATTTATTTATTTATTTATTTATTTTGAGCTCGTATTAACATATCATCTTTAGTTAATGCGTATGATTTTCAACAATATGCAGTATTTATCAAAACGTGGTAATTCAAATCTTTGTAGTTACTACTGAAAAAAAAATTTATCTCTCTCTCTCTCTCTCTCTCTCTCTCTCTCTCTCTCTCTCTCTCTTTATTTTATTTATTTACATTTGTATTTATATATTGGTCTATCTATCTATGTATCTATCTATCTATCTAACTATATATATATATATATATATATATATATATATATATATATATATATATATATATATATATATATATATATATATATATATATATATATATATATATATATATATATATATATATAGTGCCCTGTGGGGCGGGCACAATATCAAGAATAGCCTCACCGTATGCCCTGAGTGTCGTAAAAGGCGACTAAAAGTGGACGGGGCGGGGGGACTAGGAATCCCCCCCCTTTGTACCAACCTCCTGTGAGACGTCAAAGAAGAGGGGGAGTAGAGGGGAGAACAACTTCTCCCCAAACTGTTTTCCTTTTTTTATGTCGGCTACCCCCCAGTTTAAGGGGGAAACAGCCAAGGTATATGTATGTATTATTACGGATCAGTAAATGCCAATCTGGTGTATTTTGATATGTGTAAAGTTGCAAAATGAATTCGAAGAGGATATGAATATATATTCGTCAAAACGGGTGAAATGAAGATATTAGTTTCTGTGTACATCTCTGCCATATAAATTATAGAATTTTCTTTTCTCCTATCCTCAGTGCAACGCACACGTCCCTCTGCTTTGGATTCTCAAGGCATACTGATCACTGACGTGAACGTGAACAGTGTCACAGAAAACAGCATTACTTCATTGGATGTGGAATTCATCACTTCCAACTGCTATGGAGATTTCCCCCTACTTGGAGTGACGAATGGAGCTGGTAAGTAATATATTCAATAACATAATTTCCATTCGTATTAATGTTCAATTATAATTGTCTTTTAATGAGAACTTCTCCATTTAATGCCACTAGTTTTATTTTTTATTTATTTAATAATTTATTTACTGGTACTGTATATATATTGTTTATATACTCTGAGCTCTTACAGAGCAATTATAAATGGCCTATAAACTTAATTAGAGTATAAAAACACTATAGAGAAAATTGAATGAATATTGGAAAATATCATACTACCTATATATATATATATATATAATATATATATATATATATATATATATATATATATATATATATATATATATATATATATAAATATATATATATATATATATATATATATATATATATATATATATATATATATATATATATATATATATATATATATATATATGTATATATATATATATATATATATATATATATATATATATATATATATATATATATATATATATATATATATATATATATATATATATATATATGTATATATATATATATATATATATATATATATATATATATATATATATATATATATATATATATATATATATATATATATATATATACTGTATATATATATATATATATATATATATATATATATATATATATATATATATATATATATATATACTGTATTCAAATATATATTTTTCTAATGAAATATGATAGGTACTTAGTGCAGGAGTTGATTAAAGGAATAACATTAACTCTCCTATAAATAAACGATCAAATAATATTACCACAGGTAATCCCTCTTGGCTGACCACTCTGGATAGCAGTGCTACCTTTGCTACCTTCAGTATTACAGGGGGAGACGTTAATGTATCCCGGATTGTTAAAGCAACTCATCCCGTTCAAGGAACCTGGTCGATGGACATTCAGGGGGCTTCTATCAGTGGTAAGTCTGATTCTAGGTGTTCCTTACTCTATTGGAGGTCATTTGTTTTGTAAGGAAGTAGTGGTTTTGCTCTGCTCTTTTCTTTACATATTTATTCATAGTTTAGATCATACTTTGTTATACATATCGTTAATTTTCACAAAATTCACTGCTGCCACAAAGTTTGTAAAGTTATCATAAGATCCAATGTTTTTCTTTTCTTGCTCAGGCATTTCGCCTAGTGTAGAGGATTATGAACTTCAGGAAATGATTGAAGGTGCCCTTGGTGTGGATGGAATGTACGTTTCTCGCAGTGGAAATTGTGAGGACATGAGTTGGTATATTGAATGGACTACCGATCCAGGGAGAAAAATTCTGACAACTGTAGATGACTCACAGCTAATATTTGATGGGTAGGTAGAATACAGTTTTCCCTAAATATTTTTTTTAATTATTTATATATACTTTCATATAAGTATGTACAGAATAATAGAATTTGGTGCTTACTGCTAGACAGTATACATAAATTTGATGTAAAGCAGTTAGTCTTTATAAGTTAATTTATAAATAGCCATATCAATACTATGCTTACTCACACGATGGTATATTCACTTGATTTACTTTGTTGGCTTTGGTTACAGTAATATTTAAGATCAAATTTTGGAGAGACTAAGTCAACCCTAGCTCCCTCATCTTAAGATGTATTCATTGTGTATTCCTGAGAAGGAAAGAGGTCGGAAGCGACAGAGAGAAATCTTAACTTGCCTCATTTAATATCATCTCCTTAATCAGCTTGTAATAGCTTACTCCGATAGGGACACAGATAAAAGCCTTGTTCCAGATGCAGATGTGAATATATCATTGATTAATTACTATATTAGCTGAGAGGTGGATACTGGGAGCCATTGCTTTATTAAATCTTGATAACTTGTTTTTCATTAATATGATGAACTCATACAGCCAACTGAATTTTAGGTGCATAAAAATAACACATAATAATTATTTCTTCTTTTTCTAAATGGAAATATAAATGGAATGGTTTGTATGTTTTCAAAAATGTAAATTGCAACTATGTTTATTTTAGACGGGAATCCATGTTGCTGTGGTCTTGACACCATAGTTTTAAACAGTTTGATGACCATGATAGAATTTCATATTTTTAAGTTAACCTATTTGCTAGTCATCATTTGCCTAAGAAAACACATTATTGATTTTAATAACTGTTGATGTAACCTGATAACTTGTTTAGACTGATATCATAATGATTGAAACGCATGAATCGATATAATAATATTTTTTGTCTTTCCCTCAACAGGGAATCTGTTAAGTTTACACCCTCAAGAAATAGGGAAGGCAAGACCTTTCATGACCCTATTGTTGCTGATTTCCTCACTGTCAGGAGAACAAACCCCTCAGTAAGTTCTTGTAAATACTATGTAAATACTTCATTTAATACACGGTATATATATATATATATATATATATATATATATATATATATATATATATATATATATATATATATATATATATATATATATATATATATATATATATATATATATATATATATATATATATATATATATATATATATATATATATATATATATATATATATATATATATCTGTGTGTATATATATATATATATATATATATATATATATATATATATATATATATATATATATATATATATATATATATATATATATATATATATATATATATATATATATATATATATATATATATATATATATATATATATATATATATATATATATATCTGTGTGTGTGTGTGTGTGTGTGTGTGTGTGTGATTACCTAATTGTGTTTACGGGAAAGAGCCCAAAGCTCGTATCTGCCCGTCTCCTCATCGGTTCCATTTTATACTTAGTGATACTTATCACACCTGTCCTTAAAACTATGGATTGAGATAGCATTAACTACCTCCTCGCTTAGCGAATTCTAATTATCAACTACTCTTACACTGAAAAAGTATTTCCAGATCAAAACTTTTTATCTCTTACTTTATTTAATGTTCGTGCTTTTCCCTCCAATTCCCTTATATCCTTAATCCCCTTCCCTTATTTTTCCCTCCTATCCTATCCCATCCCATCCTTAAAAAAAAAAAAAAAAAAAAAAAAAAAAAAAAAAAAAAAAAAAAAAAAAGGATTACCTAATTGTGTTTACGGGAAAGAGCCCAAAGCTCGTATCTTCCCGTCTCCTGATCGGTTCCATTTTATACTTAGTGATACTTATCATACCTGTCCTTAAAACTATGGATTGAGATAGCATTAACTACCTCCTCGCTTAGCCAATTCCAATTATCAACTACTCTTACACTGAAAAAGTATTTCCTTACATCCTGCAAAGAAGTTTTCTTACCAAGCTTCAAACTATGACCTCTAGTTCTAGAGTCAGCCATATCAAAATATCTATCCCTATCCACTCTATCAGAACCATGAAGGAATTTAAAGACTGTTACCATATCCCCCCCTCAATCTTCTAGCTTCGAGTGATGGTAAGTCTGTTTGTGTGCGTGTGTGTGTGTATATATATATGGTAAGGAAGCCCATCAGTGAAACAACACAGAAAATAACATAAGAACATAAGAACATAAGAATAGAGGACACTGCAACATGCCTACTGGCACACACGAGGCAGCTCCATTTTTGAATTGCATTTTCAGCATGTCTAACCTATTCTATTCTACTCTACTTATTTATTCTGTTTTTCTTTTTATGATTTTTCTAATAAGCACTAACCTATTCATACCCACCCTACCTCTGTCATATATCTATCTAATCTACATTTGAAGGTGTCTAAGGTATTGGCATTTACTATCATACTAGGAAGCTTGTTCCATGCATCAGCTACTCTATTACCAAACCAATTTTTACCAATTTCCCTTCTGAACCTAAATTTATCAAGCTTAAATCCATTATTACGAGTTCTGGTTTGATCATGAATTTTTAAAACTTTATTAATATCTCCCTTGTTAATCCCTTTAAACCATTTATACACTTCAATCATATCCCCCCTAACTCTTCGCCTCTCTTGAGAATGTAGATTAAGTTTTTTTAATCTGTCCTCATATGGTAGATTTCTGATATTGTGTATCATCTTGGTCATTCTTCGTTGCACTCTCTCCAAGGATTCAATTTCCATTCTATAATAGGGTGACCAGAATTGCACAGCATAATCTAAATGGGGCCTAACTAATGCAAGATAGAGCTGCAAAATAACTTTTTCCGTCCTATTGCTGACGCTTCTTGAGATAAATCCTAAAATTCTGTTTGCTTTATTTCTGACTGCTGTGCATTGCTCTCTTGGCTTAAGACTACTACTCACAAGAACTCCCAAATCCCTTTCACACTGAGAACTCATGATTTCATGGTTATTTAGCTTATAACTAGTATTGTCTTTTATAGTACCCATTTTAACTACTTTACATTTTTCAACATTAAATTCCATTTGCCATTTGTCCGACCATTCAGATAATCTATTTAGATCTTCCTGTAAAGCATGAATGTCTTCTTTTCCATTTATAGTTCTACCTATTTTAGTGTCGTCTGCGAATTTACTTAGGTTACTACTGATATCCGAATCCAGATCATTTAGATATACGATGAATAATAGAGGACCCAGTACCGAGCCTTGTGGTACCCCGCTTGTAACCGAGCCCCACTCTGATTTCTCTCCATTTATGCAAACCCTCTGTTTTCTGTCTTTTAACCATTGTTTGATCCATCTGAGCACAGCTCCTCCTATACCATAAGCTTCCAGCTTTTTAACTAATCTTTTGTGAGGAACTCTATCAAAAGCTTTGCTAAAATCTAGATATATTGTATCATATTCTTTGCCACAATCTACTGCCTCGTAAACTTCTGAATAAAAAGACAGTAAGTTTGTAAGGCACGAAAAACCCTTAAGAAACCCGTGTTGTGAAAGTTTTATCAGTCTGTGTAATTCTAGATGTGCCCTTATTTTATTTGCAATTATGGATTCTAGAATCTTACCCACTGTTGACGTTAAACTTACCGGCCTATAATTATTCTTTTTAACACGTTCTCCTTTTTTAAATATTGGTACCACATCTGCCAATTTCCACTCCATGGGTACCGATCCTAATTTTATTGAATTATTAAATAATGCAGTTAGAGGACAACTAAGCTCTTCCTTGCATTCCTTTAATATTCTAGCATATATTCCATCAGGTCCCGGAGATTTATGAGCCTTTAATTTATCTATTTCCCTTATTACCTCCTCTCTCGTAATATTTATTGAACTAAGTATATTATCGGGACTGTCTCTGTAAATGGATTCTACTTCCGGAATATTTTCCAAGTTTTCATTTGTAAATACAGATAAGAAATAATCATTTAAACATGTACACATCACTTTATCGTCATCTGTGATATGGCCATTGGCTACTTCAATTGGTCCGACTTTTTCCTTAAATTTTGTTTGATAATGTTGATAAAACCCTTTAGGATTTTCTTTAGCTTCTCCTGCTATTTTAACTTCGTATTTTCTTTTCGACTCTCTAACTATCTTTTTAACTTCCCTGTTTATATATTGCTGCCTCACCTGCTCTTCACTTCTTTTTAGTTTCCTGTATATTCCTCTTTTAATACCTATAAGATTCTTTATTCTATTGTTCATCCATTTAGGGTCATTTTTTCTTGATCTGCAATGTTTCATGGGAATATAGTCTCTCTGACTATTCTTAAGAGTCATGACAAAATTGTTATATTCCTCATCCAAATTTATATTAACTGACGGGCTGCTGTTCTTTCCTGTGAGAGAATTTAATGTATTGATCTTATCTTGTGATAATCCTTGGCATGTGGTACCCAAATTTCGGGGTAATCCGCTACCTGTGACCTGACCTGCTGGATTAACTACCCACATCTGTACCCCAGAAATCCCTTCCCATACCTCATTAGATAATTTAGTTTTTAAGCCCTCAAAATCTCCTGCTCTAAAGTTTGGAACAATATTCTTATTTTCCTTTATAGTTTCCTTGAAAATTATGTTAAATCTAATGGAATCATGGTCACTGTTGCCCAATTTTTCACCAACTTCTAAATTTGTAACCATATTCTCTCTATTACTAAGAACTAAATCTAGTGTATTCACCCCCCGTGTTGCTTCATGTACATGCTGAGAAAGGAAATTGTCTTCTACTACTTCCAAAAACTCCTTAGAGCTACTATCACCTGTTATGGTTTCCCAGTTAATATGTCTAAAATTAAAATCGCCTACAATGCAAACTCTATTTGACCTGCTCACTTTAGAAATTTCATCGTATATAACTTGCGACTCTATATTATCTAGATCAGGTGGTCTGTAGACTACTCCTACAACTAGACTTTCTATATTATTTTTAATTTCAACCCATAAGGTTTCTGAATTTAGATTTGTCTTAATTCCAGACTTAATGCAGCTTCTGAGGCTATCTTTAATATACATAATTACCCCTCCCCCTCTTTTATCTGCACTACGATCAGCATTATAAAGTTTATATCCTGTAATTATGTACTCAGCTTTAAGGTGTTTGCTTTCTAATTTAATCCAACTTTCACTAATGCATATTATATCCGGTCTCTCACTACATACTATGGCTCTCAGTTCTTCTATCTTGTTACCTAAACTACGGCTATTTGTATAATATACTTTTAAACTTTCTCTAGCTTCACCCTTCTTGTGGCTATTCTTTTTGTTAATATTTGTTCTATGTAACAAATGGTTCTTATCCTTAGACTCCCAGTTATTTGACCCACTATTTACTGAACCCTTACTGACTAATTTCTCTGCACAAGTATTGATCATTTCATTATTTGTGTCTAACAAAACCCCCCTACCTCTCTGTCTATCATACCAGCCAATACCGAGACACCTGAATTAGAAAGATGCACTCCATCCCTTGCATACATATGCTTACGACTAGTGAAGTGATCCCACCCGTCTATAAAACCTATATTATTTTCCCGACAGAAGACTTTCATCCTAGCATTTACTCCTATAGCTCGAGACCACCACTCTGAACTTTGGCTAAGCCTAGGGAGAATACCACACATCACAGGAACTGCACCCCTTTTCCTAATCTTATCCAGGGCTTGTCTATACAACCTAATCAGCTCTTCACTTCTACCATCCTGCACGTCATTTCCCCCAGCTATCAAACAAGCAACATCTTTTTTCTCAATCCAGCTATTTATTGACTCACCCACCTTCTTCATACCTGCTCCAGGGAAAAAATATTTTCCTCTAACTCTATGCCTGAGTTTCCTGTCTACATATCTGCATAGTGAATCCCCTACAATTACCAAAGAACGAGACTTATCCTGAGGATGGGTTACTCCGACCTTGGGAGACTTACCTAGGCTCTTGACCTGAGAGCTTTTCCCACTTCCATTTTTACGATCGCTAGTACACCTATCTGACTCTATGGTTCCTGAAGAATTACTGCCGCCACTGTCACATTCATCTCTAAGTGACCTAAATGAATTAGAAACCTGTAGTCTAAAAGTATCATTTTTCTTAAGAACCATTTTCGTTGAACCCTTATTCACAACTTTCCAGTCGTCTTCATTATTCAATCGACCCTTCCTGGTTAACACCTCTACTTTACCTCTCAGATCCCTGTTCTCCTCAGCTAAGGATCTGACCTCCTGCCTGACTGCGGCCAACTCATTTCTTAAATTAAAAATGAGTTTGCTTGCGTCAGACGAGGACAAATCCCCAGCACAGCCACAAACAGCACCAACAACGACACCACCACCAACACCACTACCACTAACACCACCAGCACAAAGAACACCACCACTCTCCATTGTACTAAGTTTGGTCAAGATTAGAGCTACTGGAAGCACGTCCTCACTGGATGAACCCAGGAACTAAACTGATGAACCCAGGAACTAAACTGTTGAACCCAGGAACTAAACTGGACCCCTTCTCAAGCACAAGTGAATGTATAAACTTAAAGTAACGTTGACAGAGGGAGTAAAAACAAAAAGGACTCAGGAGACCTGAAGGAATTAAAAATTAAAGATAGTAAGATAGGTCTAATCCAAAAAAAAAATAATACCCTCAATCAAAGAAAAACCGACAAAGTCATTAAAAAGTAATTAACAAAATAATACTATATCTCTAATTACGAATATAAATCTGTAATTAAATAATCCCTTTAATGCATATAAATGTGAATAAAAAAAGTAAAGCTATATTCTCATAAACCAAACAGAAGAAAAGACAAAAATAACTGGAAAAAAATATATGCACATAAATATACATACATATATACAAACACAGGACCCGAAATATAGCCTCAGTAATTAAAAGTCCTAGGTTCAAATCCCGGTCGGGGTAAAAAAAATTGATTCATATATATATATATATATATATATATATATATATATATATATATATATATATATATATATATATATATATATATATATATATATATATATATATATATATATATATATATCGCTATGTGCGTGTGTGCGTATTATATATATATATATATATATATATATATATATATATATATATATATATATATATATATATATATATATATATATATATATATATATATATATATATATATATATATATATATATATATATATATATATATATATTGTATTAATTTGGAAAGTAAACAGGTTGTTCCTTTCCAGTAAATGTTTTAGTTTTCCTATAATAATAATAATATAATAATAATAATAATAATAATAATAATAATAATAATAATAATAATAATTTAGTTTGTTAATTTCTAGGTTTAAATACTTTATAAACCTTAATAGATAAATACAGTATTGTATCTCGTTTCCTATTAATTAAGAAATTGTAAGAAGAAGAAGAATTATGATATCTTAGAACTTCGTTTTACACGTTTGGAGTTGGGTGCTTAGCTTTGTGTTACTGGTGTATTATTAAATTTACCGGTCTTGAATATTTACTACATTTAAGGGAAGTTATTTCTCTGGTTTTGTTTAATAGGTCCTATTTATATGTACTAATATTTACTAGCCTTGGTGTCCAGGGAGGATGGGTTCGTCCTCCTTTCGCCTGCACCTTGGTTGGTTTTCGTTTGGCTGGGTAAATCAGTACCTAACCTATTCTCCTGCACCATATGGTAATTGGATATTTCTAGGGTAGGCTGTTTATATATGACAAGTATAATTACATATGTTTTCCCTTGGGGTTATAACATATTTTGGGGGACGAGGATGGAATTGTCGTTAGCCTGTCCTAAGCATTTCCAATGATACTCTACTGTGATCTAAAGGTAGGCTAGGCCATTTACCAATTAGCCTACACCCAATTTACTATTTTGCATATATATATATATATATATATATATATATATATATATATATATATATATATATATATATATATATATATATATTAGTAAGTTCCTTTTGTATACAATGTGCTAAAATTTATCTGGCTAAAATTTTCAACATGCAGTGCACATATTTTTTTCAAATAATTTTAAAATATGTATAGTAAGAACGAGTTATGCTTCGATTGGCAGTTCATATCCTGAATTGTTCATACGTTTATATTTTGTTTGTATAGTACTGTATATACAGGGAGTCCTAGGTTCACGGTGTCCTCGAGTCACAATGTTTTGTCATTATGACAAAGGGCTATAAATTATTATTAAAAAAAAATTTCAACCTATTTGGTGTGTTTGGTTAATACAAACTTTGTGCACTAAACAGTTTGTGACCATGGCTGACAAATACACATTTAGCAGCCCTATTGTATAAGTATATATAAAGCTAATGGCTTTATTTATTTCGTTATGTATTGTGCATATGAAAGAGTAAGATTTAATGTATTTACAAAATTACCATATACATACCCGTAAATGCGATCTTCATGTGAAAATGTTTATTGAGCATGTTGAAAGAATACGTTGTTGCGCGGGATAGACTTAGAAGAAGAAGAATAAGCACAACTCAGTCTGTTCTCAAACGCCATATTGGCCTTGTGCTCGCTCATCCGCTCTTTCATGGTTTTGCTCATATTTGGTCATTATTGACCTGTATTATGCCTACTAAGCATATTGGTGATTCTGCTGATGGTTGTGCTGCAAAGAAAAGGAAAGCCATCACCATGGAAGAAAAAGGTTCAAATAATAAAACGTTTGGAAAAAGGAGAAACTGCTACAAACATTGGCCACTCACTGGGTTAACCCATTCACCCGTGGCGACAATCATTAAGGATGAAGATTGTATCCTTACACATATCCTATGATGTACTCTGTGATTACTAAGCAGTGTGGTGGGCTGATGATTGAGATGGTGAGGTTATTAGTGCTTTGGCTGGTTAACCTATATCAACGGCATATCTCAGTGACCCTCTTGTTAATTCATGAGAAAACTAAATGATTGTTTAATGCTGTGAACATGGAAAAGAGGTAAAGGAGTGAAAGTGAAGAATTTTTGGCCAGTAGTGGTTGTATTTTGTCTTAATACTCATGCTAATTTGCATAACCTTATGGTGCAAGGAGAAGCTCTTAGCAGTACTGAGAAAGCAGCAAAAGAATTTCCCAGTGTGTTAGCAGAAATAATTAGGGAGAGGGGCTACAATGCTGAACAAGTATTTAACGTGGATGAATCTGACTTGTTTTGGAAGAGTATGCCTAGTTGAACATACATCACCAAGGAGTAGAAGACAGCACCAGCCATAAAGTCAGCAAGGAGAGACTGACTTTGCTTTTGGGGGCTAAATTTGCTGGAGACTTCAAGCTGAAGCCCTTGTTATTTTACTTGGCAGAAAATCCAAGGGCACTCAAGGGCATTTGGGAAGGTCAACTACCTGTCATCTCAGATGTCAGGCAAGAAGGCTGGGGTTACCCTTCAGATTTTTGAGGACAGGTTCGGCAACCATTTTGTGCAGGAAGTGGAGAGGTACTGTACTTCCAACGGTCTGCCCATTAAGGTGTTGCTAGTGGTGCACAATGCCCCTGGTCATCCTGTCCATTTGGATGACTTTCATTTCCACCTAATAGCACTTTCTGTTACAGCTAATGGATTAGGGTGTCATTGCCACTTTCAAGGCCTACTACCTCTAAAGGACAATCGCTATGGCTCTCAGGGCAACTGAGAAGAACAAGAAGTTTACTCTCAATGAGTTTTGGAGGTCGTACAGTATTTATCATGCTGTGAGGAATATTGCCAATTCTTGGGAGGAAGTTAAGCAGACGAACTTGAATGGGGTATAGAAGAAACTGTGTCCCCAGTTTGTGAATGACTTCCATGGCTTTGAGGAAAAAGTTGAGGCTGTCACCGAGAACTTTGATGCCCTGAGTTAGGAGCTCAATTTAAAAGTGGAGGATGATGATACAACAGAGCTTCTAGAATCTCATGGGGAGGAGTTACTTACTTAAGATCTCGTTCAAATGGAGAAGTAGATGATTTAGAGAAAGAAATACCAATCCCAGAGCCCAAAAGATTCACAAGCAGGGACTTAGAAGAAGCTTTTTGCCTTGATAAAGGAAGGGTTGGCAAAGTTCAAAGCCCAGGACCCCAACATATCCAGGTACGCTTAAAGTCCCCACAGGGGTCATTGACTCCCAGCACTGTTATGGGATATTTGGGAGGAAAAGAAGACAACATCATTCCAGATTTGCCTCGACCAGTTCTTCAAGGTAGAATCCCCACCAACATATCCTGTACCCTCTACCTCAGCTTCATTTACAGTTTCACCTGTCCCAGTATCTCCAGCATGAGCTAAAGGCTCTCTTGCCTCTCCAGACTCACTGTCCCAGTCTCTTCAGCTCCTGATTCTCCAGCTTCCTCCTGCTTATAAGCCTGCCTTTCCCTCCCTAGCAATACCCCTTCCAGTGTGCAAGCCAACCACATTAGTAAACGTAAGCAGTATACTGTACTTTTTCTATTTTTATGTCTTAGATTAAGAACTTATATTATGTTTCTATGTTTAAGATTATTTTTAGCATAGGTTGAAGACCTAGGTTCACATTCAGGTATGTTCCCACTTACACTGAAAATCGGGTTACGATATGTTTCTGTAACAGAACCCTGTTGTAAATCAAGGACCCCCTACAAACAGTCCTACATAATATGCATAACATAATACATTTGTTTTCTTATTCTAAAGGCAGATAATGTAAGTTTGTACGTTTCCTGAAACGTTGGAACCATCCATAACTTGCTGCACAATGATAGTAGACTGCATAGGCACTACACTCTTCTCATGTTCGTATATCGTATGCTCATAAGTTGGGGGCGTCTATGTTCTTAATTATGAGATGATCAAAGACCAAGCATGTCTTTAGAATATCTAAAATGGTAAACTTTATGCAATATTTCCTTCATCACAGGTATCTGTGAGGGTAAATGGATATTCAGCAGCTTGTTTAGACGACTGCTCCTATGCTTTTGACAGCACAAATGCTCCCAGCCTTGCATCAGTATCAGGACAAGTTGGTATGTATTTATTTCTCTATATACAAAAAGAATTCACATTTTTAGTTATGTTTTCATTTATTTAGTAATATATTTGTATCAAAATTTGTGTTTTATTTTATGCATTTATATTGCTTACAGTACTGTTCATATTTATTCCTGGCCTGTTAGATACTGTATCTTACTCGAGCTTGAAATTGTACATTGCCTTTCTTAATATACATAGTAAACTGTGTCTGTCATTTGCACTACATGTATATTAAAATGCCATCATTTACTTTATTTTTTCATTTTCTCTTGCAGAAATTGATGGCTCTCATACCTTAACAATTAATGGGACTGATATGAGCAGTTCAGACATCAGTGATTATACTGTTATTGTTGGATCAGAAAAGTGTACTGTATCCTCTGTGACATCTTCACTGGTAAGTGTTGGTCATTATGCTAAGGGTGTTGTAATCATAATGCCTATGTGACTAGTTGAAATTTTCAGTAAATACTTTGAGACCTGTGAAATACAGGTAAAGATATATGTGTTTTTCTATCCTTCTCAGATATGATTGTAAGAGATGGTTTTAATCTGTATGTTAAACATATCACAAAAACGCTGGATACCTGAATTATTCCTGTTCATATATACTGTTGTGATTCAATTAAAATTGTCTGGTATGTAAGCTACTTACCAGTTGTTACTGTCCAATTTCTTACAATTACAGATAATTTGCTCAGTCCCAGCTTTGACAGCAGGTAGCCATCCCATTAGTGTCATCATGCAACCCTTTGGTGCAGCTCTACAACCAGATCCAGTTGTTGCATATCTAGTAACACCAACCATTACATCCATAAACCCCAGTACTGGGGGCACTGGTGGAGGTTACTCTATTATTATCTATGGTTCAGGTTTCCCTTCAGACATCAGTGGATGGGCAGGAAGCTCTGCATATGTTAATGGCTTTGACTGTGAAATTACTGATGCTGATGACACTTCAGTTACTTGTACTGTGCCAGCAGGGGTAATTACATAAGCTCATGGCTGTTTGCTTGACGTGCTAAGGCTTGACTCATAAATAGTTTTGACAATTTATTCATTTTGCAGTTTATGTTGTTTTAAAGCTACAGTGTTCACTATCCCAAAATCGCTGAGTATATTCTGGAATATCCTGAAATATTATTTCATAGTTTTGGTACATAAAATGAAATTGTACTTTTCAAGTTATTTTACGTTATGAAATTTAGTTTTGTTGCTTTTTTTCATGAAAATCTTTGCAAACTTTTTTCAATATTAATTTTTGTTTCCTCAAATATAGTCTGCAGGTGTTGTAGATGTTGCAGTGAGCATTTCAAGTGTAATGGCAACTCTATCAAGCAGTTTCACATACGATTCTACGCTCTCAGCATCTATTACAAGTGTTTTACCTATGGTCTCTTCTGTTCTAGGTAGGCTCGTGCCCCATAGCTTAAGAAAATTTATTATATTTGGGAATATGATAAGATTTATGAATATTAAGTAACTGATGGGTAATGTGACTGTATTCCAGCCTTCTTACTCTTAATTTTCATACGAGTTTGTTGTTTCCGTTCTGATAATGATTTTAATTTTAGGTGGAGATGAACTGAACATTACAGGCACTGATTTTGGGACTGGGAGTGAAGGCTTTGTTATGGTGAGTTTTTACCATTGTACCACATATAGCTCTCTTTGCTATTGATTTTGAAACTATTTGCACCAGTGAATTCATATTTGGGAATGTATGGCAGAGTTTTGGTTAGTTAACTGATATGAATCTTTTATTGTGCCTTTTTTAATAATTCATGGAGCAAGGTATATGATATATGATAAGTATGTAGCATTATGAATAAGTATACCGTCTAAAAAATATTGCATATTCTTAATATATTGTTATTTTAGGTTGGATCATCAGCTTGTGAAATAGTGACCTGGGCAAGTGCTGCAATTACATGCACTTTGCCATCCAATTCACCTGGCGTGCATGTTGTCAAAGTATACACTGGTTCCAATGGCTATGCCAGGTAAGCAGTGATTACTTCTGTTAATTGGTGTACCATGAAAATTAGCCCCAGTATAATTTTTCAACTACAAGTTAGATTTTGGAAAATAGCTTCAGATTATTTTCTATTTTGACAGTGAAAAATGCAGTTTTTTTCAGAATGAATTATGCATATTTTGGTTTTCATCAGACTTACATCCTTTAAGATAACAGTATTCCATATTATTCTCTCATGGTAATAGTTTGGCAGTAGAAAATTTCAAATACTTTGAGTATGTAATCCCCCAATTGCGAATTACGAATATATTACCACACTCAGCGGTTTCATTGGAAGAATTGTCATGCGTTACCCAAAAGGCCTTTGGCCTATGTCCATTTACATATACGTCCTTGACAATATCATGAACTATAAAAATCTTGCTTGTTAGCAAGTTTGCTAACAACTGCATGCCATAACAGTGATAGTGAAATTGTCAACGTTGGGCTGTGGCACTTACTTTTCTTGATTGTCCTTAGTGCTCTTTGAAGCTGAGAAAGATTTAAAGATTAAGCTATCCTCAACAACCGAAAGAGGATTCCCATATACAGTACTCACCAAAGCCAAAGTGTCCTGACCAGGCTTTTCTCGCTGGCTCTCCGGGTTCACTCAGTCCTATACAATTAAGTGTAATGACCGCTGTTCTATTCATGATAAGTTTAAAGATTTCACATGAAAGTTTAAAACAAAAAATAAGAAACAGTAGAAAGTAACTACAGAGCCATTAGTTCCTAAATGTTTTACTTAAAAGTTTAAAAATAAGATTAGATATTGAAAATTGAAATGGAAAGTAATCAGAGTAAGATGTTTATTTCCATATGATGCATGACGATTGCAGTTCCCGTCTCATCAAACATATCATTTGAGAATTAATCTGGACAATAGGCATTGTATGACTTTATACATTGTCAACTGAACTCTACTCATAGCACAATTCTTTGTAATTTTTATTTTGTTTTTCTACCTTCACTTCTTCAGTGGGTCTGTGTCTGTGACATACAAATTCAAGGTGACAGGGTCATCATTAACAACAGGATCTGTTTATGGTGGCACAACCCTTGTTATTGATGGTGAAGGCTTTGGCTCGAACTGTTCCCTCTTGGAAGTAGAAATTGGCGACAGCATGATTTGCGATATCACCGAATGCAACGATATGCAGCTTACTTGTACCACGCGACTTGTTTCTAGAAACCATGTTGTGACTAACATGGGTTCTGCTAAAAGTAAGTGATATATTAACAGAGATATGATTGCAAGATATAATTCGATAATGAAGATATAGTCCTTAGTCTAATTTGATAAAAAAAGACATTCCAATAACATTTATGTATGATTAGGATGATAATTATCATTTAGTGTTATTCAGTGAAAATGAGATATGAATATGCAATGTGATATCCTCCAAAGAGAGCAAATATAATGTAATTTATTCAGTATTTTTGTAAAAATTGATGAATTATTCCCATCATACCTTAGGCTTTTCATGTCATTATTTTTTCAGATTATGGCCCAGGATATGCCTGGACTCCCAAAGTTCTTACAATTCAAGAAGGAGATAGTGTAACTTGGTCCTGGATGAAGAAGGATATATACTCCCAACTGGTGTATAATGTTTTCCAGACTGCCTCTGCTTCTGATAAGACCTATGATGGCACCGGATTCAATTCTGGTGCACCAACAATGGCTGGTAAATTTGTATTGCTTAATTACAATATATATATATATATATATATATATATATATATATATATATATATATATATATATATATATATATATATATATATATATATATATATATATATATATATATATATATATATATATATATATAAGAATACTTTGCGATCAAATTATTTACTGTACTTTATTTGGTTCTATGTCAATACAGTGATGATGAAATAGTGAATACTGAAGTGGAATCTGATATGTGTTTGTCATACTATCTTAAATTTATTGTGTTTTAATTAAAAATTGGAGGTAAAAACTGTGCTAACAAAAAAATACATTTAGGAACAAAACTTTCTTTGAACAATGCATATTAATTGATAATGGAATGACCCTATTCAGTTTTAGAGGATTCCAGATGTGTTTATGTCAAAGTGATAGAAATGTCTCTGGAAAGAGGATTGTGTAAATTGTTTTATCCCTGATGTATAATGAGGCATTTAGAAGAATACGATAAAATGTGCCCCAGAGTAGAAAAATACATCACTGAAAAGAGATGTGTCCATGGCATAAATCTGATATTGTAAAGGCAAGAAGAAAAAGCAAATCTACTGGAAAAAAAAGTAGAGGAGCAGAAAAACGACTTACCTTTGGGAACAATATACCTGGATAAGAATGATGTGAACAGATTGATTAGAGATAAAAAAAAATTAACTCCTACAAGAGGATAATAGAAGAAGCAGGCACAAACATCTCAAAGCCATCAATACACTTCTTGGCAAGCAGAAAAAGAAATCACTCCAAGAAGGCGACACTGATACAGTTTTGACTGAGCAGTTTTCAAAGTACTGAGGAGAAAATATTAAATATTTATAGTAATATAACTGAAGTGCGATGTCGACTAGAAACTATTTTCCCTGACTTGCCATTTAGTAACCTAAGTGAATCTGAGTAAGTTTGTTTGAAAGAAATGAAAAGGATCTTATTAAAGGCAAAAGTAACATACTGTGAAAATGATCCATTTCCTATATATATGATCTGACGACAGAGAATCATTTTGGAAAATTATTTGATGTGTACCACAAGATTTCCAATCTTAGCCTATTCAGTGGGATTTTTCCACAGAGTTAGAAATATGCTTGTATAAAGCCAACTATGAAGGGTGAACTTGACCATCAAAACTTAGTCATATAGACCAATATGAAATTGGTTATATCTATCTAAGGTTATAGAGAGTATTGTGAATAAACAATTACTTAATTACTTAGAGAAAATAGAGGTGATTCCTGGTAATCAATCAACCTACAGGACACATCATTCAACTGAGACTGCGTTATGTGCCATAAGTTATATATTTAATTATTTGGATAATGACAACTGTGGTATTTTGATCGATACTTTGGAATAAGAAAAACTAACACTTAGTAAGCAGTGACATAGATGACACATCACTGAAATGGTTTAAAAATTATCTGGCAGGTAGAAATTAATAAGTATCGATAAATTGCACTAAATCAATTAGTAGGAGACTCAGTAAGGGTGTGTCTTGGGTCATACTTTGTTTACTGTGTATACAGTTGTGTTATCATGGATCTTACGAGCGTACAGTGTTGAATTTAGGTTGTTTGCTGATGACACACAGTTCTATTTTGTTCTAAATAATATTGAACAAACAGCGAGAAATATAAAGAGTATTTTAAGTGATGTGAAAAAGTGACTGAACATGAAAAAATTTAAGCTAAATGAAAGGAAAACAGAATGTATGTTGAGAGGCATTCGATACAGCATAAACTACTTGTGTTTTTAAATCCATTCAAATAAATAGTGTGGATATCACCCTATCAGAATCAGTAAAAGACCTAGGCTGTATTATTGACAAAAATGTAGCGTTATATGAGCAAATTCAATAAGTTGTGAAAAATTCCAAGTATAGCCTGAGGAATAGTTTTCATCAAGAAATATGTTGATGAAAGTTCAATTATAATTACGTAATCAATAGGCTTGATTTCTATAATGCATTGTATTACAATCTTCCTGTATATCACTTAAAGCAAATACAACTCTTTTTCAATAGAGCTGCTAGATTGATTGTTAGCTTGTCACCGAGAGAGCGAATTACACTAGTTCTTATTGATCTTTATATATATATATATATATATATATATATATATATATATATATATATATATATATATATATATATATATATATATATATATATATATATATATATATATATAATGAATAGTAGAGCCATAATGAAAGCAAGACCATGGGACTACTTCCATTTCTTCCACCTTCATATTCGCTGAATGTTATAGGTAACAAGTTACAAGTGGTGGGGAAAATTGTATTCATTCTTGAATTTTCACTCTCGCCAAAATATGAATAACATAGTTATTTCATTAATTATTCAATTGTGGCCACATTTCTGGCATAGGTGAGGTCTTATTCCCTTTACATCATATAATGGCACTAAAAGAGATATAGGACTAGGAATCCATCAATACCTTCCTTCCTTAAATAATTTATGGCTGCTTTAAAATACCTAAAACAAAAAATCGGAGAGGGGCTTGGTATATATAATTTTGCAACTTCATTATTTATTAAATTTTTTATCATTTTTCTAGCTTCAACCTGTTATGGTGTCTATTTTATAATTTTTTAAATTATTAAACAAGTGTAATTTACAACCAACACTAATTCACCCTGTAAATACGAGTGTGATTCCCCACAAAAACTGTTATTTAGAGTGAGGTATACTTTGCAGAGGTGATAAATTTTCACAGTGAATCAAGTTTTTAACGAATCCGTAAGTGGACGCTTTTGTTAGCAATAACAACTACTTTGAAGGGTGACGTTATAACTTTAAGGCTACAGTACCGAAATGCATGAACACAAAAGTATCTCCAGTGCTTGTGGGCATAAACGTAATGATTATTCTTTCTCTTCTTCTAGGATCCATGACTGTAGACTTCCACAATGCTGGCACTTTCTATTATGCTGGTGACTTAGTAGCTGGAACAGTGGTTATGTCAGGTCAAATAATTGTGGTCAGCCCTGCCCAAGATGCTCATAAAGTAGAAGTCAAACTTGGAGGTGTAGAAGCAGAATATGATCCTACGAATTCAAGGGTTTTCAGTAAGTTTATATTGGATTAGTTAATAGAAAATTCAGTTTCTATCCATAATATGATTTATGTTAAAATATAATATTATCACCATCATAGCCTGTGCTATTATGTTTAACTTTTTTTCATTTGACCATAAGATCAGAGTCATTAGGATCCATAAATTTAAGTTTTTATTCTCTTGCTTTGGAGTTATTGAGTGAATAGTTAAATACATGTGTTATTACTTAACTGATGTTTACTCGACATTCCGTGTGAATAACCAAATTTCCGTGAAAAGGCCGTGATTAAGAAAGATTATCATAAAAATAGACCGTTCTGGTGGATTTGCATTTGCTATTTTGCCGTCACTATGAGCACAGCTATTATTATCATCTTTGCCATGATTATTGACAGTCTCATGACAATTTGAATATATCACTTTTTCCTTCCCTCCTCCTTGTCACTGCTTAGACTCAAGGAATTCAGGAGGAAGCTGCAATGCTATTAACAATTTCCTCGATGGATGCTCTTCCTCTGCCCCGTTGGCACCTGGTTCTGATCATCTCTACTTCGTCACGGATATCTGTCTTACTCCAGTAATCACTGCTGTGTCCGCTAGTGCTGTAGAAAGTATTTCTGGACTAAAGTAAGTTATCCTTAGATACGCAAGCCCTTGTAAGGAGAAATGAATGGTATAGACAATTTAATAAAATAAATTAACTTAAGCTAATCTAACCTAACCTAAATGACGAATGAAGGCCGATGAAAATTTCAGGTCCCAGTTCTTCATGACTCCCAGGCCTTTTCCTTCATTTTACTTAATCACTAAGGGACATTTTGTATTATGCAATTATGATATTGTAAAAAAATATCTTGATATCTTTTCACCTCAAGTATACATGGAGATTCTTTGAAATATACATAAGTTCCTGATTTCTATTTTTAATTGTGCCACCAGGACGAGCCAAAAAAAAAAAAAAAATCTACCCTCATCAGGCTTAAGCACGAAGAAATGCCCTATGCATGACCTTTCTAATATTAGGATATTATATCTTCGTTTCTTAAAGTCTTCATATGATCCGTCAATAAATGCTTGTCTCTATTTACTTTCTGTTAACTACGTATTGCCAAATGCTGACTCATCACTCCTTAACTGGATCGATAGTAAATGAGATTGAATTCAGTGCCATTGGTGGTAATGAGCTTTTTATTTTTTTCATAGCAGATATTTACTTGTAATTAAATTATTACAGAGGCATGCAAGTGAGAGCGGGTGTGTCTTTAACCATTAATGGAATTGGCTTTGGCAATGAGACCTGCCAGAATTCTGTCAAAATTGGCTCAGCATCTTGTACTGTGACTTCTTCAACTGAGACATCAGTGACCTGTGACCTGGATGACATCATTAACATTATCTCTCTCAAAGCATTCCCCATTCAAGTCATTGTCAATAATCGGTAAGCTCAAAGGAAGATAAATATGGCAGATCTTTCATAGTGTCCATAAATTATAGAATAATTATATATAACCATAATATTTGCCAAAAAAAAATTATTTTCTGTCTTCTATATTTTTCCATATTTCCAGTGGGACTGCTGCTATTAATGTCAACAACTTTATGAATGAAGGTCAGGTCACAATTGTACCCGTAGTAACATCATTTACTCCCACAATGGGATCAGTCGCAGGCGGCACACTCATAACCATATCAGGTCAGTAACAGTTTGAAGTTTATTTTAAGATTTTGTATTTGTAAATCCAATATATTTGCAATTTCGGTTGCATTCCATCTTTTTAAGTGAGAACTTGGGTATCCGCTGCCTCCCATATTTCATTCTTTCTTTCTTTTTTTATTGTATAATTGGTTTTCTCCAAGTGAGGAGTTTAGATTCCTCTTGTTCCCATAGCTCATTTTCTAAATCTCTCTTACTCTGCATTTTTTCCTTCTCGTTTTTGGAGTGGGAGACAAAAATAAAACTTTTGTATTCCCCTGCATGTCAGAATAGCTGATTAAATGGGATGAAACTAGGGTACTTGGAACCCTACTCTTCACATCCCCCCCACTAAGAGTCAGGGTTATTCTTTGATTCTGCCTTCCCCCTTACAGGGGAGAATTTTGGTCTTTGTATACAAATTGATTGTTATTGTATTTCGTAAACTAAGATCTAACACTTTATTGCTTTTGTCTACTGAGGGGTAGTAGTATAGCGCCACTAATCATAAAATTATATCCCTTCTTGCAAACATGTGAGGATCAGAATTGTTCTTTATACTCATAAATGGCATATAATGGTGATTAACCTTCTCTAGTAAGCTTATGGCATTATTTTCATCATTGATTGGGATAATGTGGCTCCTACTCACTTATTCATAACAATTGACCTTTGCCACATACTTATTTTACATTTTTCAAAGCTATTCTAAATATGAAGATACTTTTGTTTTGATGAGAAAACACAAATGTTAGTTTTTTGTAATGTACCTTTTTAGGTTCTGGATTAGAGGCATTTGATAGCCAAGCTTATGTGCAACTTGGATCAGGGATTTGTGCAGTTGCAAGCGTATCTTCTGCTGCCATTACCTGCACAACCGTTGCTACACCAGCCTCTACTGTTACTCTGGCTGTTTATGTATCTACTTTCAATGTATGTTGGTAATATTTTTTCAGCTAGTTGCCTGGCATGATTATATGTTTATAGGGAATCATAAAATGAATATGTGTATAATTAATTACATGTGTGATATTAAGAATACATAGTGACACAGTCTGACACTTTTATATACATATGCATTTTTTGTTTAGCCTTTCCAGCCTCAGTCATTAGTCCTACATTGCTCACTGTAATTATTCTAGATTCCGGCTATAGCTGATTTAGCAGGCTCGAGCTACACCTTCAGTGATGCTTCCACACCTTCAGTGACAGGCATCAGTGTGTCAGGAAACGCCATTACAATTACAGGATCTTCATTTGGCACTGATGTATCTTCTGTTACTGTCACTTTGACTGTTCTCTCATTGCGGTCCGCAAAAATGTATGATGACAAAAACGAGCCTAAGCCAATCAAGAAACGGACAATCAAGAACCAAAAGGAAGAGGAATTAGATAAACTTCAAAGAGAAGAATTTGAATATGAAATGCATGGTTATGATGAGGTTGCCAAAGAGTCCCGTAGCACACGCCGACCTAATATTCTCACTGATCATTTTCCTGAGTTTGATGCTGTATCTGATTTCTGGGGAGTGTTCACTAATTCAAAAGCCAAAACCTTTGAAGAAACCAAGCAACTTGGAGTTTGGAAAATTGCAGGAAGCCAGCCTCGTCCCTATACTGAACCTAAACTAAGTAACATACCCACTGTAAGAACCAGTAGAATGGGGACAACTACTACTTTTGAGTGTACAGTTTCAGCAGCTAATAGTACCACTATTGTGTGTAATGCTGCATCTCTTCCAGCCAATAACTATGCTGTTAGTGTCAACATAGCTGGTGTAGGATATGCAAAGGCTTCAGGAGGAAGCAGTATTTCAGTTACACCTTCATTAATGTCTATGATTCCAACTGAGGGTAGTGTCAATGGTGGTACTCTACTCACCATAACCGGGGCTGGATTCTCCCCTGGTGAGGTCACTGTTACAGTTGATGGTGTTAATTGTCCTCTGGAATCTGAAAGTACAGTTACTATAACTTGTCGTGTACCTGCTCATTCAGTTGGGTCTGTGGACGTTGAAGTTACTTCAAGTGGTACCTCTAATATTTACCCAGTCCAGTTCATGTACTCTACTACCAAGACTCCTGTGATCACATTTGTTAAGTAAGTGGTAATTTTGTATATGGCCAACTTCAGTTATTATCACTTCTGTTTTTTTAATGTGTGGCATGTAATACACACAAAAAATATTATTTCCTTTGCTGATTTATATTCTCTGTATTAGCCCTAACACAGGCCTGTCTCCTGGCATTACCTTAACACTCTCTGGAACAAATCTGTATCTTTCTGCTACAGACCCCACTGTTATAGTTGGGGGTGCTGTCTGCAATGTTACAGCGGCTACTTCTTTGTCAGTAACTTGCACGGTATGTATAACTCGCAAACTAATTATTTACAGATGTTTATCATTATACACATGTATCATTATGCTGGTGGTATGCCTTTATATCTAATTTTCAGAATTCTTATATGAAAAATCAAGTGCTTTTTTTGTGAATAATTTCTGAGTCTATTTAGAGTTGGAGATATCAGAAAAAAATTTTCAGGCGAATATTTTGTTATACATTATGTAAGCTTGGCTAATTTTCCATTTTTCTAAATATGAAAATTATATGTTCACACTTTTTGTCCTATTCATTACATTTATTTCGCACTGTGTAATGTTTCTGAAATGGCAAAGCCAAAAGTTTATTTGATAATGTAACATATTTGTAAGAAACATTCCACTACAAAATGGTCCTATATATACCCTTATTTATTGTGAAAAATACTCACTTTTAATAGGCCCCAGATGTTGCTGGTGGCTCCCAAAATGTAGTCCTTCGAGATCCTGTGTATGGTGACTCTAATAGTGACTTAACTGTGTCCTATAACTTCAGTATATCAGCTGTAACGCCTAGTCAGGGTAAGTGAATTATATCTTTAACTGTATATGGAAACGAAGTAGTTATTGTATATTTTATTCAAGTGCACCATAAGAAAGAGAATTTTGCCAGTGCAATGTTTTATATTGTATATATATATATATATATATATATATATATATATATATATATATATATATATATATATATATATATATATATATATATATATATAATATATATATATATATATATATATGAAGCAAAAAAAGGCCCATAAATAAAACACAAAAAGAAGCGAAGATGTACTATATATTACGACTGGAGTCCAGTCGTAATATATAGTACATCTTCGCTTCTTTTTGTGTTTTATTTATGGGCCTTTTTTTGCTTCATATTGTGCTGTGATATAACAGTTTATTTTGCATATATTATATATATATATATATATATATATATATATATATATATATATATATATATATATATATATATATATATTGAAAGGAAGGGACATCAGAGATGACTGCAAAATTACACAAGTCTTGATGGCACACTATGCTTTAGATATCCTTGTTGAAGAGGGTAATATATATTATATATATATAATTATATATACTGTATATATATATATATATATATATATATATATATATATATATAATATATATATATATATATATATATATATATATATATATATATATATATATATATATGTATATATACTTTTTTAGTGTAATAATAGTTAATTGTTTGAATTTACTAAGAGCAGAAACTTTATGCTATAAGTCATTCGCCGTATTTTGGGATTATAATGTAAGTAGTAATTGATTAAAACAAAGAAATTGACATGGAGATAAGGAATTACGTGCATAGGATAAATATGTGTTTTATTTTATTTTATTGCATTGGTTGTGAGTATTTTCATACACAATACTTAACCATACTGTATATTGTTTTTGTCTCTTCCTTCAAGTACATGCGTTTTTCCCCCAGTTTTAAGCATCAGTTTTTTGTGGTGAAATTGTTGTTGTTGACTTAAAGTGAGGATAAAGCAATATATCTTTCTATTCGTGTGACTGTTTCCTTGTCCATATGTTTTCTCTCTCTCTCTCTCTCTCTCTCTCTCTCTCTCTCTCTCTCTCTCTCTCTCTCTCTCTCTCTCTCTCTCTCTCTCTCTCTCTCTCTCTCTCTCTCTCTCTCTCTCTCTCTCTCTCTCTCTCTCTCTCTCTCTCTCTCTCTCTCTCTCTCTCTCTCTCTCTCTCTCCTCTCTCTCTCTCTCTCTCTCTCTCTCTCTCATGTAATGTGTATTAAATTAGAAGGTAATTTTTTAAAATCAGTTGAAATCAGCAAATCTTCTTATATTCATATTTAGGAGGTTATGGAGGTGTGTTGGTGGTTGTGAGTGGTCTTGGGTTTGATCCTTACGGCGGTTCCACTGTCACTGTTTGCGGGAATGCTTGCAGCTTGGTCAGTGCAACATCATCTGCCATTACCTGCAGTGCTCCAGCAAGTACAGGTAAGCTTCTATAACTTTATTATAAGTTGTTATTATTATTATTACTATTATTATTATTATTATTATTATTATTATTATTATTATTATTATTATTATTATTATTATTATTTTTATTATTATTATTATTGTTGTCACCATGGCTTAGTGGTAATGCTTGAGACTATGACTCGTCAGGTCATGGGTTTGCTCCCCGCCACAGTCTGAGGTTAGAAAGGGCATTCACTCAGAGTAATGGTTGCTCTTGCCAAAACCAAAGTCTTTCTTACGAAAGCACCATCCTAGCTCTTAATAGAAACAAATCTATGACGTAAAACCTATCACATTATTATTATTATTATTATTATTATTATTATTATTTCTGCTCAGCTTCAGGAAGTAGCCAAGTTTGCGATGTTGTCGTTACCAACCCTGACATGAGCAGCGCCATCTTAGCCAATGGCTTTACATATATGCAGTCACTTACACCTGCCGTCACTGCAATCTTCCCTGTCAGAGGAGGCACTGCTGGTGGCACGAATTTGACCATTACTGGCACTGGATTTGCGTAAGCTAATATTATCACTTCTGTTGCTTATCCTTTTGAAGAGGTAGTCTAACCGTAGACAATGCATATGTTAATGTGTGATTATACAGCTATGACTTTGCAGTTTGGGAACTGTTTACGTGGCTGTTTCCACAGGCCTGTATTCTAACAGGTAATCGGAAGGTTCGGTGGTGTTGCCTAACCGTCTCTCTTCAGGATTTTATACACTGCAAGTGCTAGTACTCATACTGTACATATTCTTGTATTCTGTACTTATTTTTGGACCTCATGTGTTTCAGTCTCATCCGTATTATTATCCTTTCCATTCATATTTGCGCAAAATTTGTTTTTTTTTATCTTCAAGTGACGTATGATATTTCTTAAAAGGAACAAAAAAATCCCGTTTTTTCAGTACCCTGCAGAGTAAGAAGCTTACAATAAGCCCTTTATTCTTACCATTCCCCTTTATATTTGCTATTTCAAATTTCCAGCAATAATTAAGGTTATGCATATTATATTTGCATTGCTACAAATTATGTATAGTGATATTTTTAACGTAGATGAATAAAAATTGCCCTATCCCCAAATACCCAGTAGAGTGGGAGCTCTTACAAATCTAGGTTCCATGTAATTTGTTTCGAGTCAACGTGCATGAGGTCGCTCAGCAGCTAAAAACTTCAGCATCACTTACCTAAGTCCGACTTTCACAGTGTGGCTCACAAACTAACCGTACCATTTTCAGAGTATTTTCATCGTCAGAATTGAAGTGGCTAGTTGTGCTCATTTAGACCGTTTCCTAATATCTTACTATAGGTTCTTATTTATCAAATTCTGTAACAGAGGTATCCCCGTTTTTTGCCTCAATGTTCTTTTAATTTCGTATTTTGATGTCCCTTTTCTCGAAAGTTGACTACCAATATCTATAGCCATTTTCCTACTGCTCCCATATTTTGGCTTTCATTTCTTCCTCCTGCAATAATTCATTGTCTTGAGGTATTAACAGTATTTAAACCATAAGTTGACATTTTCTATTCAAGTTTCCTCTATGCATTAAACAAACTGTGGTTTAATTCATCCTCGTTGACTCAATTGGAGAGATAGGCTACATTTGTTCCATTATTAAGAACCTGTGTTGGGAAAAATTAATTAAGCATAAATCCCTCAAACAATATATACTTTAGACCTCTTTCTCTAGGATCATCTGATCACATTAGCACCTATGTCTCCACTTTTTTGGCACTTGCATCACCCGTCTTTGCTTCCACGCTGCCTTTGAGACTATACATATGCTGAATGGGTACGAATGCATACTTGTTTTCTAAAACTCCCCCAAAACATGTTCAGTTTACCTTTCGCTTATTCCTTTGTATGTGCACCTCGCATTACGGATGTCATGATATCAGGAATGATAACCTATATCCCATTCATCACTGAAACTTCTCTTATGATAATCATCAGTTTAAACACAAGTAGTTTTGTGCTAAGCATGACAGATGTTATGTACGTCGGGTAACCCTTCCCTCGGCTATTACTCGTGCTACTTTACTTTCTTCCATGCCTCCCTGTAAATTGCAGGGGGACCAAGCACTCTTTCCTCAGAAGGTTATACAAAACTTGTATCGCACATCACTATATATATCACCATCAACATCTGTGATCCCCGTATGTCTCGTCATTTTCCACCTTATAAAATTGGCTTTTCACTCATAAAACAAAGCCTCGTGCTTTGCTTCCTTTTTCCTCTAACTCCTTTCTTAATAATTCCAAAGTCCTCATGTTCATCCCTCTGTTTTCTGAACAGAGTAAATCCACATTTGAATTTTAGCTTTGAATATGAATAAAGCTTATGGTCCTGATAGATACCCACAACGGTTTCAAAGGAGTTATTTCTGAATCGACCTCTATTCCGCTTTATTTGCGTCTTCACATTTCAAACTAGCACGTATCCATCCCTAATGACTTGCTAGGATTTTTAGTTGTATAAAAAGATCCAATGCAACTTGCAGGTCAGCCTCCTTCTCCCATACTCTGCTCTACTCTTTTTATATCCTTCTTGGTATCTACAATATATAATTAAGATGCATTTTTTCCATTGCTGCTCCACATTGCAGTGTTGTTACAATTTGCCTTTTGGATGCTTATGGTGCCTTATGCCCTGTGCTATATCCTATAATCATATAGCAAGGAAATTGTGAAACTAACGTCATAGAGAAGTAAGTGTGAAAGTATTATAGATCTTTGTCCTGTCAACGTGGAGATAATATAAAAATTTGAGCCACTTAAAAATTTAATTTTTTAGACTATATATGTATGTACTTGTCTATATATATTATTTATATGCCATTCATTACCATGTATGCTATTCATTTAAAACAAATTCTCTTACATTACAAATGGAATTCTCATAAATCTTGCTGTGCATACTTGTTTCAGAATCCTTTTCTTTATTTGTATTTCGAGAATTTTCAAACTTAATTCAAGAAATAAGGCCTGATGACTCTCAAATAATTGGTACTTTGTTGGAGATTTGAAACTAAAGCCATTAATTAATTCAATAAATCTGTAGCTCTTCAGGCAACACTGTTACCATTGGTGGCTCCCCATGCATTGTGACCACAGAAAGTACTACAGAAATTATATGCGTAACTGAAGCCCACCCAGGACCAGGCACCTTCCCTGTGCTTGTTGATGTACCCTCTTCAGGCTATGCAACTACAGTAAGTGAAGGAGATAAAAAAAAACTTTTTAAAGAGAAATGGTAAATGTGAATTAATTATTGAATGTGGGGATGAACTTTTCTAGTGTAATTTCATTTTTGATGTTAGCAAAGAGTGTGTCAGTAGTAACAATGTATGCCACGGTTCTTTTATGTCCCTTCATTAGTAATAAATAGAGTGTCAGGTGACACCTTATGATATTGGAAAATTATAATAGATCTACTTAGATTCTTAAAATCATACTAGAAGAGAAGCTTAGTGCTTAATATCAGTAGCTTTCTTGTATAAATTCATGTTGTTGTTATTATAGATGTAAGTTAAATTATTCAAAAACTTTCAAGCTATGATAGAATTATAATGCATTGCTTCCCTGTAGGATTCCAACGGTGAATTCTTCTACATTGACCGATGGAGTTCTATTTATACCTGGGGAGGTCTGCCTGTACCAACAACAGGAGACCTGGTTGTCATAGAAGAGGGTCAGACCATACTTTTAGATCAGTCGACTGATGTTTTAAGGGCTATCATCATTATGGGTAAGCTCCTTTCTTTCAATATGTTATGTTATGTTTTATGTCTGTAAAAAATTAGGTTTATGGCTATATGGTAGGTTTATAGTTGTGCTTTAGTGCTATCACTATCCCTTGCCTCTGCCTTTCATTAGAGGCACTTGATCTTTATTCTTGCATGTTAACTGTATATATACTGCATAGCATGTGCTCAACAAATTTGTATGTTTCAGTTTCATTATTCTTTTAATGTGTTCAGAAAGAGTCTATATTTTAAAGCTCCAGAGGAGAGCAAGATCATGTATATTTAATCTTGAGTACGCAACATATATTATCCTGAACAATTCTTACATCCTTGTAACTGTGTTTTGTATAATACATATAGTAATCCAGTTTCCTATCTGCGCATTGTCCGTCCATCGCAGATACATATAGTAATCCAGTTTCCTATCTGCATATTTTTTTTCAGAGTGACATCAGACACATTGAAAATTTAAGATTCTATTTAATCTTCTGTTCCCTTAAACCTTGTATTAGTTTACTGTATATACATAATATAAATGCCATTCCCTTACCCATTTTTTTAACTACGTATTTTAAAACATAAAACCTTGGTCATCCATATAGATAAATTTCGTAACTTATCCAGATCCTGTTGAGGTTTTCCTTAATGAGAATCAATACAGGTATACCTTCATTACAATCTTAACATCATCTGTTAACGTTTCCATTATTTACTTTTTAGGTTCAGAGGTGACCCTAGCACTGACCCTTGTGGTACAGTATTTATTACTCCCGTTCATCACATATTACCAACCTTTCCTGGACTCTTTGCTTCCTATTAGTCAGATATTCATTAATCTAGATTAGGGTACTCTGTGGATTGTTCGTATCATGAAATTAATTCCAGTAACAATTTGCAGGTGGCCATTTGGTATTTGACAAGGAAGCATCAACAGAGCTCGTCCTTAGAGCTGAGTACATACTTATTGTCGGTGGAGGCTCTCTCACCATAGGAACAGAGGATGAACCATTCTTAAATGATGCTGTTATTGAACTTCATGGGAATACAAGGTCTATAGAATTACCCATGTATGGTGCAAAGGTAGGAACTTTAGTACTTTTACTCGTATTTTTAATATCCTCATGTGACTTGACTAAACACAAACTTTGCATATATCGCTACTGTACTTGAAAACCTAATGAGGTTTTCGCAAACCCTCATTATCTTCATAATATATATAGCTAAAGATATTAATAATGTGGACAGTTAAAACATTGGGTATATTTGAACCTTTCAAGACGGATGTTACCCACATATACCTGTATCTGGATTATTACATTATTACCTGTGGCTTATATATATATATATATATATATATATATATATATATATTATATATATATATATATATATATATATATATATTATATATATTGAATCATTTTTTTACCCGACCGGGACTCGAACCTAGAACTTATGATTACTAAGTCAAGGCGCTACCACTACACCACAGAAGGTTCTATATATTATATATATATATATATATATATATATATATATATTTATATATATATTATATATATATATATATATATATATATATATATATAGAATTTAGCTTTCTGTTTGCCAAAATTTGGTCATACTGTAATGATTTACTGATTAATTTTACTCTTGACAGGTTCTGGCTGTTCGTAATGGAACTCTAGATCTTCATGGTGCCTACATTCCAGTGACATGGACTCATCTAGCCTCAACTGCAAGTGTAGGCTCTTCCACTATCACTCTAAAACAACCAGTGACCTGGAAAGCTGGTGACAGGATTATAATTGCTACCACCGAGCACAGGTAAACAATGGAATATTACATTTATTTATGAGTGTGACACCAGGACGGGCAGAGACAAAAATTGCCCTTATCGGGTCTGGGCATGAAGAATACTTAAAGCAAAGAGAAACAGATATGGGGAGTGTGGTGACTTGTCAGATTGAAGGGATAATGAGAGATGTGTAACGAATATCCAAGAATATTCGGTGTTGATGTAGGCATAGAAGAAGAACCGTAACTGAAGGAAGACTTAATATCGAGCTCTCCTGGATAGTCCTATTGAAGTCCAAAAGACATTCAGCTGTAGTATAGAATGAAAGATGAATGAGTCTAGTGTATTTACTAATTACTATATAGATGTCTTCTGTGTCTTTGATTTTGTTCTTAAGTTAGCCTTACACTAGACAGCCATACGACTTTGTACATTCAATAGTGTGGTATTATTTGTCAGGCAAAATTAATATTTCAGTGCCTTTAGAATAGCAGATAGCTATTATTTTTTGAATTTTAAACCATTTCGAATTAATTGTAATAAATAGCCTTTTTTATAGACAGTCTTACTTGTAAGAAAAGTAGGAAATTTATATTGTGTTGGTTACCTTACTCATACTCCGTATTCCTTAGATTCATAGAAAACGAGAATGAAGAGAGAACAATTGCGTCAGTATCAGGAGATGGTTTAACTCTCACTCTAACTGAACCTTTGGAGTTTGAGCACATCTCCATTGAGCAAACCCTTGGAGGACGTGTCATTGAGACCCGGGCTGAAGTCGGACTTCTTACACGTAATGTCAAGATTAGAGGAAATATTAACTCAGATTTTTCTGAGGTTATTGAAGCTTGTGACGAGACTTGGAAGCCCGGTAGGTTTGTTATTGCATTTCTTGATGGCATAACTGATAAACACTAATTTTATAGTTTATATCCTCATATTCTGCCTTGTAATACATATCCATAATGCTGTATATAATTTATTAGAGCTTAATTTGCATTGTAGTTTGCACTAAATTATCATTTTCCATATGAAAAATTCGATGTAAGTTTTTTGCAATTCCTGTCATAATTACTATCTGTCTATATACTTGGGCCATTTTCCCCTTATAAGGGGACCAGTCTTCTCGCTCCGCTCCATTTAGCCTACTCTTCCAGCATTCAGGGGAACACGGAGGAAGTACTCTAACCCCCCTCTTTTTATGTAATGAGTTTGGATTTAAGATATGAATCATATATGAGAAATGAATTTGTCATAGTATTGTTTTTCAGTACATGCAAGTGAATTTTCATAAGTTCAAAAGTAGGATTGAGCAGTCTTTTCTTGACATTTGCTTCTAAAATTAATTTAGCACTTCTACACTTAATATTTTTGCTCTCTTTGATATTATGCAAAATTTTATTATTATTTCCTTAGTACAGTATTTTGTTTTCTTTAATGCTTCACATCTCAGAGGCTTTTTTCTTCAACAGGTTGTAAAAAGATTTTATTTTTTTCCTTACTGAGCAGTCTACTTTTAACTGTGCTTTGTCTCACTGATTGAGTTTCTAATTCAGACTTTATTCTCTATTTCATACTTTTCTAAAATTTTATAATTATATTTTATATCCACTTACCCTTTGACTAGAATCAAAGTTTATATATTGTAGTTTTGTGCTGTAGCTTTATGGTGTCGTATGTCTTTGTTCCTTATATTTACTATTACAGCACAGTGATTAGAGCAGCAAAATATATCCATTACCAGAATATACTATTCATATGATGTTTATATCTTTAGATCAGTTTGATACGCAATCCTGTTTCAATGGTCGATATGGTGAAGAGATTGGGAGTGACCGATTTGGTGCCACCGTTATGCTCTTTGGCAAATATCCTGATCAGGATTTGGTCGAAGGTCGAATTGAGTATGTGGAGGTGACGGAAGCTGGACAGGTATGATGCAAAAAGTTACTTTTTTTCAAATTATAGCAATGCATATAAAATCAGTTTGAAAGATGGAAACAATATGTGCGTACATGCGCTCTAACTTTTTTTTCAAAGATTGTGTACATTCTGTCACTTTGTTGTTTTACTGTAGGCTTTCCAACTCGGTCGATATCCTCTCCATTTCCATCTTGTGGGCAGAGTTAACTCCTCCTACATCCGTGGCTGTGCTGTCCATCGCACTTATAATCGTGCTGTAACTATTCATGCCGCAAATTACCTCACAATAGAGAGAAACGTAGTCTACAATAACATGGGTCATGCCATCTTTACGGAAGATGGTGTTGAGGAACATAATGTCATACAGTACAACTTGGCCGTCTTCACTCGAACGTCTTCATCCTTGCTCAATGTGGATATAACACCTTCGTCATACTGGGTATGATCAACTTGCTATCACATTTTAGATAATTCATGCTGATTTTTAATGGCTATTTTTATTATCATATTGACGTTATACTTGTGACAAACAATGTTAATGCGTAAAGTATACCTTGCAATAATTGTACAATGCCACTCTTGACAAAGTCTGTCTATGCGCTTCTAAGCTAAAGAAAATGTGTGAAAAAAATAGTGCCACTCATATAAAAATTTATTATTAAGCTTCTAAGACTATTTTCATGCTTATAGCCTGAAGAAACTAAATGAAAATGTAGATGAAGATGAGAAATTCTATATAAAACTTAGAAAATTGAATGAGATAATGAGAGCAAATGTGTAGCTCACATGGCTATAAAGAGGGATGAAAAGTATTACTTAAACAAAGACTTCTAACAGGGATGGTGATATCTGAAGGTATTAAAGTGTAAAGATTTTAGTGTAGATGTTATTAAGTCTGAAATGACAAGATTAATTAGTTGATCTCTTATTTTATATGATTTATAATTTGCTTCAGCTATAAAGGATAGACACTGTATACTCGAGATGAATGTGAAAGTATAATGAAAATTAGCCATACTGGGTAATATATCGTAATTGCAAGAGAAGCTAGTATAAAGTTGGTAAATGAATAAGGGAGAGCTCGGAAGGCTTCAAAAAAGGAGAGCAGATATTATGGCTGAGATACTTGTTAGCTGCTGCTGATTAAGAAATCTAGTACAACAGGTTAAAATTATGTGCCAAATTCATTCATTTAGAGAAAGTAAACAGTAGAATGGATATAACTCAATAACACAGAAAGTCTGTTGATGTATGAGAAGTTAAGAATGACTATAAAGCATATGAACTAAATTTTGATATATTTGAAAGATATGAAACATATCCTATGAACTATTGCACTTGTAAAGAGAAATGCAGGAAAGTTAAATTAAGGATATTTATATTTGTAGCATTTACACAGGAGGATTAAGTAAAAGATGTGATAGGTAAAAGGACTGGATTGGAAGGAGAGAACCAGTGCAGAATATAAGGACGGGAGAGAACAAATAAGAAATGTTTTAGAAGATGAGTTTAAGAATCCCTACCATCATCAACCTGTATTGAGGATTTCTAAGTGGGAATGGGTTATAGAGATATTGATGGACAGGTGTTCTTATACATTGTACATTCCATAGGTGGTTCACCCTAATAACATTGTGAGACACAATGCAGCTGCTGGGGGAACTCACTTTGGATACTGGTATCGACTTGAATCTCACCCAACAGGCCCTTCGGCAACAAATTCCATATGTCAGAATAAGGCTCCAATGGGACAGTTTTTCAACAATTCTGCTCACTCTATGGGAAGGTAATATAGGATTTTTATGAGTGTATAGTTTTATTCCAATTTTATTTTGTGTGTAGTAGTTACGATTCTTGATAGTTGGAGGGAAAATATTCCATCCGTGCATACCTCTTGTGTTACAGGAACAAGCTAAAAGGGATGCTTCTGGTGGATGGGGGAAAGGAATAACATTCTTGTATTCCCTGCATGTCAAAAGAGATATTCTAAGTGTCATAAGAGCCAACTCTATAGATAAGGGAGTGAGTGGTTGACATTCCCATCCTCCCTGAATTTTTCTTTTACCACCGGACAGCTGATAAAAGTGGTGAAGACGAGCAGTGCATGATGAAAATCTGCTACTTCCATTTTTTCTGTTGTACAACGCTGCTTGCTAAGCTCTCGTGTACTATGGTGACATATAAAAATTAAGACCAGCATTGAATGCATTTCTCACAGATTTCATATTTTATTATCATTGTTATTGGTAATTTTCCAGGTATGGCTTGTGGGTCTTCTCTGTTGAAGGATATTTCCCCAAAGTTAATGGTTGCTCGGGAAATGATTTGGTAAGTAGGAAAAGTTGAATCATATGAAAGAATATTTTCTTTTACTTGCTTTTTTAACTGTGCACAATAATGTTATCCTGTGTCATAATTAATTTGCTTTTAGTATACAAACTCTGTTTAATATTAAGATTATTTAAAAAGAAGCTTTTGATTATAAAGAATGTCTAACCTCTCTGATCTGTACTTACCTTATTTTTTCAACAGTATTCTTTATTTTTACGGATTTGAAATGAGCTTCTTAAAAACTAATGTTAGTTACTGTAACGTCTTGCTTGAAAATTGTGTCAGTAATGACTTTTGAATTTTTAATTTATTTTTTTAAACATTGTGTGAGTAATGAGTATTTATCATTCAATTATCTTCAGCCAAAAAATTGGGGTTTCTGTTTCTTTTTTCAGTTATTTAGAATCTATACAGATCTTATCCGTCCCTACTTAGAATACTGCTCACAGATCTGGGATGCTTCTTCATATACTTATCTCCTTGATAGGGTTGAATCTTAGGCAGTCACACTCATTAATGACCTTTCTCTTGCTTTTAATCTGGTTTCTCTCGCTCTCGTTTGCCATAAGGTATCATCCCTTTCTCTTTTCTTTCGCTACTTCCTCCATCGCTGCTCTGATGAGTTGGCGAGTTGCATCCCTCCCCCACTGCTGAGGCAATGTAACACTTACCAAGCTGCCTCGTCAATCAGGTACTGTGTGGAGATTTGTAGCTCACGGATTGGTCAGTGCAGCGACTGCATCTTCCCATGCACCTCCAGACTTAGGAACTCTCTTCCTCCTTCTTTATTTCCTAGTTCTTATAATCTATCTTCCTTCAGAAAAAAAAAAGATCTGTCGTCTTCTCAGGGCCTAATCCTGCCATATCTCTAGGTTCTCAGTACATCGACCATTCTTTCAGCCTGTCGTTTTCGTATTGTGTATCATTACCTTATTTCTGCCTTGTCCTTTACGTTTCTCTTTTTCTTTGTCTAAATGTTTTCTTCGTGCATTGGTCTTTATTGATGAGGGCAATTTTATTGCATGTCCCGGTGTCACACTCATAAAATAAAAGTACAATATATGAATGTTTTTGTGTATCACACAATGAAGGTTGCGGTGTGGAATGATTTCACTGTATGGAAGTGTGATAGAGGTGCCGAAGCTGTTGTAGGAGGAGCACTCCAGTTCAACAATTTTGTAGCACTGGACAATGAGGCTGCTGGAATAGAAATGGTCGAATTATCTGGAGGATTTGGTTTGGATGATGGACCAGGTATGTCTAATTTAACTTTGGACATTTTTTAAATGTTTCTGTCTTACTTCATAATTTTGAGCTATAAAGATTTGTGAATAAGTCTTATATATACAGTATTCTCCCTCACTTCACCCAATAATTTGCATTGGCTATATCATACATTTTCTTGACCTTATAATATGGCACCCTTTTTTCCTGTTGTATCTGTGTCATCTGTCCAGATTTAAAGTTCCAATTCTATGTTATGTTTCATGCTGTGTTTTTGTTGATGATGTAGTAAAGACCATCTTTTCTCTCTTACAAAGCTGTATCTAATTCCCTAATGATTGGACATTCGGCGCTCTCCAGTGGAAGCTGTAATGATGGAGCCAGTGGTATTGTAGCCCCTAAGAAAGAGGTTTTCAGCATTAGCAACACAACTTTTGTGAACTATGACTCTGGCTCATGCTCTGCTTTGTCTGGATGTGCTCATTGCAAGCCCAGACAGGGTGGCTTCAGGGTTCAAACCAAAGAACTTACTTTTGTCAATGCTCCCAATAAGGTGAAGCTTTCATTTTTTTTTATCGCTAATAATGGCATGTATTGCTTATATTTTGTCTTGATATTCATATATAAGGTGCGATGCAGGTAAAATTTTAAGTATTTTTTTCAGTTTGATTGTAAGTTGTGTGATGAATCCTACTCTTTCTCTCCTTTCCTTCAAACTTATTGGCAATACTGTACATATCATAGTGCTTATTATTAAGATTTAAGCTGTCTCTTATTATTAATGATACCAGATTGCAGAGTAAGGTAAAATGCAGTTCTTTCTAATCCTAAAAGCATGATGATATGTTTTTAGTACATCATTTGATCAAATGATGACTATAAATACTCCAAGTTTGTATTGATATTTTATGTATCTGGTGTATTTTCTTCTTTATCCAAAAGGTAAGTAAAATTTACTAATTACATCTCAGAGAGAGAGATTTTATACTGCTATAGGGCACAATTCATATAGTGGATACTAAAAGCAGGTTTCTGTTATAAATATAAATATTTTTTCATCCATTAGCTTCGATTCCTATGGGAACATGAAACTATCTGGATAGATGCTGATGGAACTCTCTCAGGTGCAGCAGAAAACAGTGTCGTTCCAGACATGGATATACTTCCGCCTTCCATGTGTCAGAAGAATGTTGCTGGATTATCAGTAAACCCCGAAGTGAGTAAAAAAATTTTCCTTGTGTGTTACTAATAGTCCCAATTTAAGGGGAGAAAAGGATGCATATTAAGACTATCCAGGACAATTCAGTGTTAAGTCTTCCTTCAGTTACGGTTCTCATTCTATGCCTACATCAACACTGAATATTCTTGGATATTTGTTACACATGTCTTATTAGCCTTTCACATCTGACAAGTTACAATACTCCCCATCTCTGTTTCTCCTTATGTTTTCTTCGTGCCCAGGCCTGATGAGGGTAGATTTAATTCTTGTTTTCTTTGTCCATCCTGGTGTCACAAAAAAAAGGAGAGAGAGAGAGAGAGAGAGCATTGAGTTGGGTCTGGAAAGTCAGATATATATTAAAGTGGATTCAAACTGGTTAGTATGATAATATAACTTTTCCTATTCTATCTTTTGAGCGTGATGTTTGAACTATAAATGCCTTTGAACAAAAAAAAATATAAAACATTGAAGTTAAAGTGACTGAAAATAATTTGTGAAATCAGATGTTATATCAGAGTAATGTATGAGAGCTATATATTTAAGAGTTGGAAAAATGTAATGGGGAAACTGGAGAAGAGGCAGTTTAACAGGATTATAAAATAATGATTATCAATGAGAGGACTTTAAGGCCGGTTTTACCAGGCATTTGAGCTACAGGTAGGTCAAAAAGAAGATAAAGAGACGAGTTGTTTAGGAGAAGCCTTTACATACATGAGGTTGAAGGACGTGCAGATGATCAACTGTGTGTGCACAAATGTTTTAACACCAACTTTCACAAATCCAGTGAAAAAGCGATACCTTATGAAAAGAAAAAGGTAAATTAGGTAAAATCTAAGATCTGGTGTAGTAATATCTTATTGGCCTTGGCTTAATCCTTGTCGCAATGAATGGGGTGACAGTGTAGGCATACTTATTACCAGAAACCAGAAATGTATTTTTGTTAATTCGCCCTTATTAATGCTAGATTCTTTGGGTTCTTGCTACCTGGCTTATTCTGGCATCTCGAAGTATGTGTGAAAAAAAAAATATATACTGATGAGAAATCAGTTTTCCTTGTTTTAAATTTCAGGTTCCGGGAGCTGTTTGTACAAGTCTTAAATTCCTCCGTTTTAATATGGAAGGACCCAGCATTTCACCCAGCTCTCTACAGGCGAGGGATTTGATTGTGTCCAATAGTTATGGCAATACTTCCATCCCTTACAGAGTGAAAAGACTGACAACTGAAGGCTGGATGGGTATTCTCTTTACAGGAGAAACCTATAAATATACATTTGACTATTCATCCCAGGTAAGGGGAATAGTAAATGTTAGTATAAAGTGCATGAATACTTAACAGGTAACTGACTGTATAAGAGTTGGCATTGCTTACCTACAATGGATGAAAGTATTTAGCTTTATGATATTTTTTTGTAAATTCAATAGAATGTGTAACAATATCAAATTTGCATAATCTGATGAAAAAGAAACCAACTTGACCTGCCTACATATTTTGTTGTTGCGTTAGATCATAAATCTGAGATTTTATTTATTTTTGAATTAGTTTACTTGTTACTTGATTTTAAAGGAAGCTGTATCAGTTTTGCCTCTAATAACAATACACTTCCTTGTAGATTACCAATATTACCTATCAGTCTGCAACACGTTTCATGGAGTCTGGGGACTATTATTATGTTCAGCATCAACTTATGCAGAAACCAGACAGCTTTGGGTGAGTTATTTTCTTCTATTTATTGCCCGGCATTTTCACACACAAGCCTGTATTAGTTATACAAACATTTTTCTTGGAAGTAAACGTGGAAATATTTTGAGTGTTATTCTACTGATGATAAAAATAATATACAGTCAGAGCATTCCTACTATGAATAACTATATATCAGCTAAAACTTCCATGACAAGTCATATTACTAATAATTTAAACAAATTCCTTGATTTCTCATATAAAGTCAACACTGATGTTTGAACGTTGAGTATTTCAGTTTCGTACATCATGATTATCCACTATATTTGCTGGAATATTTAGTATTATTTCGTTTCTTGCAGTATCACGATGAATGTGTATGGAGAGAATTTTGTAATTATATAAGATTATTTTTTCTTTACACAGAACAACATCTGATGAAAGAAATAGTTCTTTGAGCATCCCTGATCCAGTTACTGGTTATCATGGCGATTACTACTGGAACAATGATACGCAAGTAATGACTTATCTAGGTAAGTTTGACGGAGACTTTGTGGCTTGCATATATTATTGGTGTCATATGTCTATAAAAGATAGATGTACATAGAGCTATTTGTTTATAAATTGACTATTCCTAATAACCGAATGATATGCCCTCCTACAAAAGCCATTGACCTATCCAGTTCAAGACCCTAGGAACATCTGAAAGTGCAAGGAATCTGTGCAGACTAGTATGAACCCTCAATCCATGTAATTCAATTTGTAAAATGCTTTCTGGGTTGTTTTCCAAACTGTTTCTTCTCCATATGAATGTTTTCTCAACTTACATATGAAGGCCCTTTGAGCAAAAATTTGTATTCTGCATGGAGATATATACTAATGAATTTCAGAAATGTACCTTATATTGTAAATATGCTCCGTTTGGACTGTCAGCGGAGGATAACATTT
Source organism: Halocaridina rubra (assembly GCA_037179515.1). Lineage (NCBI taxonomy): Eukaryota > Metazoa > Arthropoda > Malacostraca > Decapoda > Atyidae > Halocaridina > Halocaridina rubra. The sequence continues at coordinate 74,476 of JAXCGZ010002010.1, read as the reverse complement.
AAAAATTATTTGTAACAGGGTGTATCAAGTTGCTTTTTTAATGAGTGAGAAGACAATGCCATCTCATATTTTATGAACCTACTCCTCTTGGCCTGTCAGTGGAGGACAGCAAATTAATATATTTTTGCAACGTCATGTATCAAGTTACTCTCTTTTCAGTGAGTGAAAACACAAAGCCATCTCGTAGGACACTCTTCGAAACCCGTCCAACTGGTCGCAAAAGAGAAATTAACTTCCGAGTGTACAGGTTAGAATGTCTTTTATTTTAGGTGGCAAAGCTTGCACAAAAAGAGCTGTACTTTGGACGTGAAAGATCATGAAAGACAGAGTTGCAAACTTTTTTCTGGACACTTCCAATCAGCCCAACAAGGCTCTTCTGTTATTGCATCATGCATTATGCCTTTAGAACTTATTGATCTGTGACAATAACATGCACTCGTTTTATATGATACCAGTTAATGAATTTTTTACTGAAAATCTTTTAATAAGTAATGAAGTAATATGGTCAAAAGGAATGAAAAGAAATTATATGGGTTATTCCTGTATTATTTACTATCTTGTGACTAAGATTTGCCAGTACTTGCTAGTCCAATCAGCTCAGCTTTTTATAATGAAAATTCTAGAAATTTTTAAATAAAGAGCTGGCCTTGTAGGCTTATTCTGACTCGAAAGTACAGCTTCAGTTTCAGCTAGAGGCTGTGTGAATAACCAGATTTTGCATTTTGGAAACCACTTCATTTAATACAGACAAAACTTGCTGTTCAAGGGAGACACTTTTTACTTAGACTTTGATATGTCAAGTTATATGTGATCGGTTTTACATCACAGACTCCCTTTTCTAGTAAGGGCTAGGACAGTGCCTTCTTGCGAGGACTTTGGTTTTGGCAAGTGTGATAAGTAAAAAAAATATTCGTAAAAGCAAATTTACTGATTAACTTTAATGTTTGTTTTGTAAGAGCCATGATGAAAGTCATTGTTAATGTAATTATCATATAATAAGAACCAACTCACAAATAACTATTTCTTGTGTTGATCAAAAACTTTTGGAGATATAGAAATGGGGTTGAGATTTGTTAGTTATATTTTATTAAAACTAAAAGACTAGTATAGTATACACATAATGTATTTTTGTTCTCTATATTAAGGTAAATAGAGAGAAACATCCTTGTTAACTTTACCTCAATGATGCTTATATTTTGACATAAAGATGCTACTTCACGGACTGCATCCAGCCTACACCTCCCCCTGTACCCACTGGGCGGCCCGATGTGACTTTCCGATGGTCAGATGTTGAGACATGGAAAGAAGTACCCGTAGGATCAGGAGGTCATCCAACAGACTCGGTGTATGGTTTACCTGTGGATGGAGATGAAATTATCATTCCTCAAGGTACAGTTGACAGTATTTTTGGGTTGCTATTCTGAATAACTCATCATGAAAGGGTAAAGATATTTTACATCCAATTCTTCACTCATTAACTCTTTGTACCATTTTACCTGGTAGTTTTTTTCTGAGCCACAGTAAGTTCATTGATCCACTTCTTATAATCCTCAGTAACATTATTATATCACTGTACATTACTTACTTGATAATCTATTATTTGTTTAGCGAATGTATAATTACACTGAGTTGATTTATTTCAGATGTGACACATACCATACAAAAAAAAAAATGTTTTGAAGGAGAGTTCGTTTATGATAATGATTGCTCGTGAACTATGTTGTTAAAACAACAGAAAATAAAAAAACTTTACAGAAGGATTATATAATACAATATGTCAAGCATTTAGCCAATACATCTATCAGCATAGCAATGTATGCGTGTGTGTGTATATAGATCTGTGTATGTATGTTTTGCTGATGTCCCATTCATGATGAAACTCATTAGGTTCTTCTATTTTACATTTAATTTTTATATCTCTCCTTCACATACACTTCCATTCAGAAGAACACATGGAGGATTATAAGTATTTGATGTTTACTTGTTCTTTTACAAGGAATGTGGCTGATCGTGGACACAGCTACGCCAAAATTAGGACGAGTTTATGTTTATGGTGCCATTGAATTTGAAGATGTTATGGATCACACTTTCGAAGCAACCATCATATACTTACAAGTAAGTCTTTCATGCTGATAGCTGTTTCACACTCTCCTTTACATATATATAATTACAAATATCATGAGGATGTGTTTGTTTGTAGCTTCCTTTATTATACATTTTTCACATTAGGGGAACACGGTAGTGTTCCCCTAATGTGAAAAATGTATAATCAATGTATAATGTATAATCAATCCTTCTGCAGGGCATTAGGAAGGGCATCCAATCTTGATTCCTCAGCTCCAGCGTAACTGTGCCCATGCCCATAATGGGGATTAATAACATGTTTGTTCTATTCCAGTGAATGTCTGTTGCAATGGATTAATTAAACTCGTATGTCTCCACAGGGTGGCACAGTGGTTGCTGGTTTCTCAGAAAATGCTCCTTTTGTGCACAAGCTCAATATTGTTCTTCGAGGATCCCTTGATCCAAGTGACCCTGATAACGTAGATATGCCAATGCCATTTGGAGTGCCTAGTGTAGGGTGGAAGGCCATAGGTTTGTTCTTTTAATGATGTTACTTGAAATTGAATTTCCTTGACGGATTGGCAAGGATATCGTTAATCATTTTACAAGAGATAGATTGTAATAAAAATTCCTGATTGTGTCTAAAACTCTGTATATATATATTAAATTAATGAGATTTAATACTTATAAGTTATATCTACTTCTTTGTAAGCTGCGTTGTCTTATTAGTTTTTTATTTAACTTAGTCTTCATACTTATATCTTTAGGTGTGTTTGGTCAACTTACTCTGCATGGTCAACTCTCTGGCAATGCCTGGACCAAACTTGGTGCAACTGCCGCTGCTGGAGATTCAACACTTACTCTTTCTGAAGCTGCACCTGCTTCTTGGGTCAACAAGGAGGTAGGAATGCTGTAAAATATAATAAAATTGCTTACTAATTTATGTTTGTGGTTATGTACAGATAATGTACAGCACAGGTGCTTTTGCATATATCTGTAATAGTTTTAGGAGCGTAATATTTTCTACATTTTAAAATATGACAGTAAAATGTGAATATTTTTTTTATCAAATCTGAATATTTATTACCCTGCTTCATTATTTATTATGCAGGTGATGATAACAGCTACTGGTAAGGAAGCCTCTGAGACCGAGATTCGGAAAGTATTGGCTGTGTCTGGATCTACAGTTACTCTTGATGCAGCTTTGAACTTTGAACATCTTGGTATGTTACCTATTTTTATTTTACGTAGTATTTATCACTTAATTTTATTTACATATGTAAGTTGTGTGAAAACTATATTTGCACGTTTGAGCTGCTATCAATATTTTGAAAAGCAGTCATACATAATTGTATTATACACCAAAAATTTATTTTGCACTATTAGGCAGCCCTCAAAACTTTGAAAAGTATCTTTGCTTGTATTATGTATTAAGATCAATTTTTCACTTTTAGGCACCCCTCAGAATTTTTAAAAGAAGTCCTACATAATTCTATATCTTTTCATTGATAGGTGAGACCTTTACTCCTAGTGGAAGTAGCACCAGTTACACAATGGCTGGCGAAGTTGGCCTTCTAACCCGTAATATTGTAATAGAAGGCAGTGATTATCCTGATCTGCAAAAGGACAGCTTTGGTGGCCGCATAGTCGTCTCCAAATTGAGTTCAGACGGAGTTGATTATACTGGTTAGTATGTCACGTTTTATATATTGAACATATACTTCCTAGTGTATGTAGAGTACTTTTGAATATTGATAAAAGATTAATGAATGGTATAAAGTAAGAATTATAAGCCGTAATGAGATGTTTAATTAATTGCAAAAAAAGTATGAAAACGGATCCACCTTGAATAATTATAAAAACATCTGAAATTAAATAGCACAGCCAAAAATGGGTTTTGTATTGTTTGCTGTTTCAATTACAGGCCAAATTCAGCTTCATAGTGTAGAGTTGAGGAACATGGGCCAAGAAGGTTTCCCGGATCCTGATGATCCCAGGTACTCTCTCGCCTTGGTAAATCTTGGCCTTAATGATGGTTCAAACTATGTCAAGAAATGCACTTTCAACAAGAACTATAATACTGCAATTGGACTGTTTGGTACAGATAACATTACTGTTGAAGACAATGTTATCTACCATACAGTTGGACCATGTAAGTATTTAATATCTTATTTGCAAGAATTGTAAGATGTTTATGATAGATAACTTATTTGACTAATCAGGTGAAATATTCACTGGGATTAATGCCTGCTCTTTGTGTTGTTTTCTCAAGGTTTGAGAGATTCATAAATCACCATGACAGCTTGTCAGCTATAATAGAGATTCAAAACCCAGTCAACACTTCTGCTCGAGAGCGTTATTTGGTTATTGTAATACTGATATTTCTTGTGTACATTCACGATTGCTGTACTTTTGCCAAGTATGTTGATTGACTGATGAAGTGGTTTTATTTAATAAATCTTACACATACTCATGTGCACATGACACTTAAGAAATATGAAATGTTTCACGGTAAAGTATAATACTCCCACAAGGATAGATATTGAATATAATAAAAACTACGATCAGAAGCAAGATGCAAGTCAGGAAGTAGATAATAGTGGAGAATCTTGCCTATTAAGCAGGTCATGCATATGCTTTACATTCAGTGCTAATATGAGGAGGTGAAAATGGTAAAATAACAAAACCTTCGGATATATCCCTGTGTTATTTGCTGATCCATAAACTCTAGATACAAAAAAGTCTCAGATTACATTGTCTAGTTCTGACTGATTAGCTATCTGCAATCCTTTAGAAAATATTAGTTATGGTGTGATGGTGAGGTGTTTGTAATTTCATGCACGGGATTTAGCTTCAAATGAAGTCCAGAAAGATTTATGAACTAGTTCTTTTGAGTTTTATGATTTTCTTTTGAATGAGGAACTGTCTCTGGCCTCAAGGAGGTAAGAATTTTACCCTTTTATCACCTCTACGCTTATTTTCTACTCCACAAACCTTTCCAGAATTAGTTATTGCCATGGGGGAGAGAATTATTCCCATTGCCAGGGTTAGCCGTCGCGAATGCAATTGTGTCTGTGGCACGGTCTCATATTCCTCTGAAACACCCTTAGACTGCCCCCAACTTCTATATACTCATTTCCTTCTGATGGAATGGCTCTCTGTTCTGTCTTCAGGTCCTCTCCATATTGGCGGATGACTGTTTCCTTATTTTGGCCTTTTGGTAATGAATTGTACATGACCTATTAGCCATTATGTACCCTGATTGAATCCCAGACGGAAGAGGTTGTTTTCTATACTATTGACTTTCCCATTGCTGTTGGGCTTATTTGTTGTATCACTGAAGCTTATTAGGGAAAATCTTCCTTCACGATGTCCATATGGGAATATAGATCATCGGACCCTATAATACTTAAATGGACTCTCAGTAATAATTATCGGGGGAAATATGAATTCCAGTGAAGCATAGGCTTTATTCTCTTGAGGGTCATTTACTTAATCAACAATCCCTGTGGATTTGTGTGTTTATATGCAAAATCTTAGAATGGATCCCATAGAGGGGTTGTGGGTAGTAACACTTCACATACAACCTTCTATTAATTACTCACCATCGCATTAGTCACATTATGTGTATGTGCATTGGTCTGAAGAAAACAGAATCCCCTATGTCACAAAGGATAGATTGAAAGTAACTTTCTAACTGAAAGGAAATTGGACATGAATGGCTTTAAAATTCTTAATTTATGCTTTCATAATTCTTTTCTGAATATTGCCCTAAGGAAAAACAGATTCCCTATCTAAATTATAACACAATGGTTATAAATTATATAAAAATATGGCTATGAATATATTTCAGTAATATCGTGTTGGAAGGTGTGACATAAGGGTATGGCCTAGCAGAAGAGAAAGGGAGACTCAAACAGAACTGGAGATGAGGGAAGGGTAGCATAGTGTTCTGAAGTTTCCTTGAGTTGGGGTATCAACCTCCATTACCTATTTTAGCTAGTAAATGGATCACCAGTGGTAACATGTGGCTAGAACTGTGAGTTCCATCTTTTTTTCAAGAGCAGTTCGATTTCGTGTGCAGTAGATCCATCCAGGGAAAGAAACTCTTGTTGTGAAGTATTGAAACACACAGGAAAATCAGTATTTAGAACCCCATTGCACTTCATCTCCTTTTGGTTATTTGCTTATTTAACATTATTTTTCTAGGTATTAGAGATGACAGCAACGACAACACATTCAAGAATAATCTGCTGTCTGTTATGCTTTTCCCTGGGACATATAATGGCCGTGAGGAGAAACAGAACTTAGATTGGTTTGGCGCTTTTTCTCTTAACAAAGCTGGAAGAGTTACTTTAGTGGACAATGTCGTGGCAGGTATACATATGATATTTTTTTGAGCTTCAGTAAAGACTTCCATCATTGTAAGTTAGTTATGATTGTGATAATAGGAAACAGAATGTTCCTAATTTTATATCTACTGACTGTGCTCTAATACTGGTATTTAGAAATATCTCAGCTAAAGACATCCATTCTAAAACTTCACTTAAAATCTGTAAGTTTTTATAAAGATTTAGAAGTACTGTATGTTAAATTTGCTTTCAGGTAGAATGATAGAGCATTTACACTAGATTTCACATATTTTCATACTGGTGTACTAATTTTCTTGCGGTTTTCCGAGGAGAGATAATGTGTGAAAATATCGTCTGGTAACGCAAAGTAAATTACTCGTTCACTTTCTAATACACCCAGGATCTGAGCAGGCTGGTTTCCAAACATATGGTGAAAATTGCGAAGACCAAACACTTTGGTACAATAATGAAGTTCATGGTTCAGTCTTTGGTGTTCTAGTAAGTAATTTCTGTTATTCCACAGCATTCTGTATTTGTATGTATGTATATAAATAAGATGTAGTTATAGCCAGACCTTGCTGTTTGTATGTACTGTATGTATATAATTAAGATATAGTTATAGCCAGACCTTGTTAAGGAAATCGCTTACTCTGTAATATTGAAAAGTCTTACTTTTATCATTTTTATCAGAGTATATTTTGAGCTCCCAATTTCAACAGTGAACTTTTTATTCATTACAGTATGCTTTCAACCCTATGTACTTTTCTGTATTGAATGTATATCATTATTGGCATTCTATTTTTCTATATTCAAAAATATTCCCTAGCTATGGAAAAAGAGTGCTGGATCTAGTGAACACAAGTGCCGTCGTCTTAACAACTTTTATGCTTGGAGAGTCTGGGACACTGCTTTCTACATGCAACACTTCTACAGTTTTATCCTGAAAAATGTAAGTATATGTGAAAGTTTAAACTTCCATTAGTATATCCATTATGAATCCCCAGACGCGGGGCAAGGATACCTCCTCTGTGTTCTAATGCATATCGTAAAAGTTGACTAAATGGGGTGAAGAGAGGGGGACTCGGAGTCCCCTCCTTTCTATTTCCTCCCCCAAAGACTCAAGTTTTTGCTTTGACTCAGCCAGCCCCCTTAAAAGGGGGATTATGGCTTTTGTATTTATATATTCAGTATGAAAACTAATTAATTTGTGGTATACCTTTGGTATGGACTTTATTTCCTTATTATGAATATTCATTACTATTTTTATGATCGAATTAGCAGAGATTCCAATTCGAAGAAATTTGCTTGCAGATCTCTACACACATGCAAAGTATGCATGTGGCCATGGCTGAAAAACTATACTGTATTGGTTACTGGAATTTCCTTTACTGGTGCATGTGCAATATTTCATTTTTCTTAAATTCAGGTTTTAGTCACATTAGCAATTAAATCCACCCATAGATAAATTTTTATCTTTTTTGAAGAGAGATAAGGTGAAAAAATACAAGAATCGAAGTGATGTATTTCGTAGCACCCTCCTCATTTCTGTTTGTATATATCCTGTTCTAGGTTCAAGCAGTTGACTGTTTAGTGGGAGTTAATCAGCTTGTCTATTCACCACCAGCTCTGTCACACGCATTCATAGACAAAACAGCCACAACAGAGGACTCTGTCTTTGTAGGTGCCTCTCCTTTCCACACATGTGCTTATCAAGATTCTAAAGCAACGATTCAAGACTTCTATTCTCATATTCTTTGGAATGCTGGACGATTTGGAGGAAATTCAGGGATTATTTTTGCCGTTTTCCTTTCTCAAGTTAATAGTAAGTGGAATAACACTTTGGGATACTTTAAATGCTTATGTTTAATCTGCTTGTTTCAGAACTTTTCAGGTTAGCTTATATTTGATTGTGAGTGTGCTGCATGAAGAATACGCTCTGATGCATAGGGAATATGAGAGCGGCATTGTTTCTCTTAGACCAGTAGGAATCTCTTTAGTTTCCGACTCCGGTGTACAGGCCTCGTAGGGATGTGACATATTTAAACCCTCTTATTCCATTGCATATTGTAGTTGGAAAGTAAAATAGATATGCTCGATCGTATTTTAAAAAGTTCTTCAGTTGCACATTGAATGCAGTGTAGAAGGCAACAAAAAGGGATATTTCTTCTGGTGAGGATAAATGTTTTTCCTATATGCCCTACGTATCATAAGTAACAGCTAATAGAGATATAGGGGTGTAGGAAGCGGCAGTTCCTCTCTGTTTTATACTCGATTTTTGCTGGAACAAAACTGATGAGAAAATGCAGAGTATGTTGAAATTCCACAATCTTGGTTCTTTTGTATCATGTGGCCATCCTAACAGCCTAGTAGAATTGGCACCACAATTGACATATACTGTATCTCTGGTGATAGAGGAGAATTCTAACCGTGTTTTACTTGTCTTAAGAACTAATTAAAGGGGATTTTGAGTAAAGAACTGTCAAGCCAATCCTTCCTGAAATGTGTTTCTGGAAGCAAAGCTGCTAATACATAGAATGTTAATGATATTATATGATAATATCCTTTCGGCCCTCCTTTTTATTTCAGGTGTAACCACCTTGCTAGCTTCAGTCAGATATTTTATCTTCATGAAAAGATTATATATATATATATATATATATATATATATATATATATATATATATATATATATATATATATATATATATATATATATAACATTAATTCACAAAATGTACGTTAATTTTATCATGCTAGTTTCCCATAGAACAGGATATTGTGACAATAACAACTAGAGACAATATTATGCCTCTGGGCTTGCTACCCTATTTTTGAATGTTTGTATCAACTTAGGCAATTCATCTTAGAAAGAACCATTGCATATTATCTTGCTAGAAATTCTCATATATATATATATATATATATATATATATATATATATATATATATATATATATATATATATATATATATATATATATACAGTGGTGACCCCAACCCACGTACTTAATCCGTTCCAAAAAAATGTACTTGAGTTGGAAAGTTCGTGGGTTGGATTTTAATTTCCCATTGAAAAGGATGTAAATCTAATTAATGTGTTCCAGGTCACCACAAATATTCATTTTCAAATTCTTTAAGTCATGAAAAACAAGAAATAAAATGCGTTTTTTTTTTTTTTTTTTTTTTTTTTTTTTTTTTTTTTTTTTTTTTTTTCACGCACATACCAGGATGGGCTGATAAGAAAATACTTATATCTGCCCTCATCGGGCCTGGGCACGAAGAAAACATAAAGTAAAGAGAAAGAGAGATTGAGTGTTGTGATTTGTCATATGTGAAGGGATATCCGAATATTCGGTGTTGATGTAGGCATAGAAAGAGAACCGTAACTGAAGGAAGACTTAACATCGAACTGTCCTGGACAGTCCTATTTAAGTCCAAAAGACCGTTCAGCTGTAGTATCACAATGGGCGGCTGATGCCATTGGCCAACCTACTACATGAGATAAAAAATATACTCTGTAAAAGGAAAATACAAATAATTAAGAAAAATAAAATTAATAATAGAAATACATTACTGTATTTACCTTTGTGGATGATTTTTGCTGGCATACATGGATGGTGGTGGAGGAGGAGGGGGATTAATTTTTGGAAGGGGAGTCCCCTTCCATAAAAACGTTAGGGAACTCTTCTGATACAGGCTGTATTTCTGGTGTTTTCTCTTTTGGAAGCTGCTTCCCTGCATACTGGGACAAGGAAACGATCCAAAGAAATTTGTCTTTTTCTTCTTTGGTAAACATTTCTAAAAATATTCATCGCATTGTCATTTACCATATTCACTACTCTATTGCCCACAGTTTTATCATGGGTGATGATTTTCAATAAAAACTTGCATATCATTTCCACTTTCTAAAAATTACTTTCAATTCTTCACTGGACACCTTTACTTCTTCCTCCGGTGACTGCTACTCTTGGAAAATCTTCACCTGTTCATGTTGCAACTCGATTGATTCATCCGTGGTAAGTTGTTCTTTTTGGTCCTCCACTAGCTCCTCCACATCATCCTCATTGACCTCCAAGCCCAAATTTTTGCCCATGGCCACAATTTCATTCACAATTTTGATAGCTAACTCCTTCTTGAAGTCTCTATCTGTAACACAACCTGGCTTAAGTTTCCTCCAGGCAGAGTTCAGTTTGCGATATGAGACCTCCTTCCATGCTTTTTCAATGAGGCCAGTGCAGTGGAGGATTTTAAAGTGGTCTTTCCAGAAATCACGAAGGGTCAAATCCGTGTCATTGGTGACCTGGAAACACCTGGCAAAAAGACCTTTACTATACAACATTTTAAAATTAGAAATTACCTGCTGGTCCATGGGCTGGAGGATAGGAGTGGTGTTGGGAGGTAGAAATTTTACTTTAATGAAGTCGTAATGTATAGCGAGATCTTCATCCACTCCTGGAGGATGGGCAGGAGCATTATCCATTACGAGGAGACACTTAAGAGGCAATTCATTTTCCTCAAGATATTTCTTCACTGCTGGCGCAAATACTTCAATCAACCACTCTAGGTATAAAATCCGAGTGACCCAAGCCTTTGGATTTGACCTCCACATTACTGGGAGGCTAGCCTTCAATACGTTATTGCATTTTGAAACGTGGATTTTCAGAGTGGTAAACTAAAAGAGGCTTGATCTTACAGTCCCCACAAGCAGTAGCACACAATAAAAGTGTAAGCCTGTCTTTCATTGGTTTGTGGCCAGGTAGTGATTTCTCCTCTTCGGTTATATAGATTTCATAGGGCATTTTCTTCCAAAAGAGTCCCGTCTCATCAAAATTAAACACTTGTTGCAGGATATAAACTTCACTCTTAATATATTTAACGAATTCCTTTATGTAGGAATCCGATGCTTTTTGGTCTAATGACGCTATGAATCCCAGTTTGATTACGAAAGTGTTCAAACCAGCTTCTACTGGCTTTAAGTTCCTCCAGTTTAGCACCACTAGAAGTTGGAGAGTTTGCTACTAAATCTTGGTGGATTTGTAAAACCTTAGCGCATATTATGGCCTTACTCATACTATCGCCAACCAACTGTTTTTCATTTATCCACTACAATAATAATTTTTCTACCTCTTCTATCACCTGTGACCTTTTCTTCGCTAATATATTAACCCCCTTAGCCACGTCAGCCGCCTTTACTATCCTTGTTCTTTAAAACAGTACAGATCGTGGATTTTGGCATGTTGTATTGCTTGGCGAGATCGGACACATTCGCCCCATTTTTATGTTTTGCAATAATTTCTTTATGATGAAATCACAAAGGAACCACACAGCGTGGGCACCAATGCAGAACTGAGAGCGGCCGAGTGGAACCCACGTGGCAGCCGAGAGCGGCCGAATGGGACATGTGGTAGCTTGGCCTATACATTTTTGTTCGTGGATTGGGGTCAAATTTTGTTCAAAATTTTGCTCACGGGTTGATTTGTTCGTAGGTACAGGCATTCGTGGGTTGGGATCACCACTATATATATATATATATATATATATATATATATATATATATATATATATATATATATATATATATATATATATATATATATATATATGCAAAATAGTCTGTCATATCACAGTACAATATGAAGCAAAAAAGGCCCATAAATAAAACACAAAGAGAAGCAGAGATGTACTGTATATTAAGACTGGACTCCAGTCCTCTTCATTTATACCTGAAGAGGACGGGAGTCCAGTCTTAATATATAGTACATCTTAGCTTCTCTTTGTGTTTTATTTATAGGCCGTTTTTCTTCATATATATATATATATATATATATATATATATATATATATATATATATATATATATATATATATATATATATATATATATATATACTCCTAGTTTGCAGAATAACGCCTAGATAGGTTCTCAGAAGTGTCGGGTAAATGGAAAATCGCGTGAAAAAACGAGTCATTTTCCATAGGAAACAATGATAAAAGGCATAGATACGTTCCATACCTTACATAGACGCACCATGCCAAAGATATAAGATAAGTACAAAACATATCTTATTACTACATAGCAAAGCAGAAAGCCCTATATCTATTTTTAAGAGTATACAAAAGATATTCATATTCACTTTACAGCTAGAAATTAACGTGCATTACTGTACTGCACTCTATTATGCAGTGGGCAACAGTCATACAGTACACTGGGACATGCATGGTGGCCGTGAGCAAGTAACTTATGCGGTAGAAGAGGAGGAGGATGCAGGAGAACGAACCTCTATCTGCAAATGTAAACAAAGATAAAATAAAAATTATAAATAACCAAAGCAAGACCAAAAAACGAAAAAATAAATTAATTATGCAGTGCCTAAATCTACCATATGACAGATTAAAAAAACTTAATCTACATTCTCTAGAGAGGCGCAGAGTTAGGGAGGATATGATTGAGGTGTATAAATGGTTAAAAGGGATTAACAAGGGTGATATTAATAAAGTTTTAAAAATTCATGATCAATCCAGAACTCGTAATGGGTATTGGATTTAAGCTTGATAAATTTAGTTTCAGAATGGAAATTGGTGAAAATTGGCTTGGTAATACCGTAGAGTATTCCTAGTAGGATAATAGATGCCAATACCTCATACACCTTCAAATGTAGATTAGAAAGACATATGACTGAGGTAGGGTGGGTTTATATATAATGTATAATTATGATGATCATTTCTTATCGTAATCCTATTTGTACTCGTCGAAGAAGCGTCTGAGGGCGCTTATTTACCTCTCCCTTTTTTTTTTTTTTGAAATTCGATTTTTTACTATTATTTTTTGGGGGCGTTATTGCAATTTCCCTGACAAAAAAATTGCGCATAAAAGGAACAAGGTGTATATATATATATATATATATATATATATATATATATATATATATATATATATATATATATATATATATATATATATATATATATATATATATATATAGTGTTCACCCCCTTATCACGGTAGTTCGGTTCCGGGACCCGGCGCGAACCAGGAAAACCACGGAGTAGGATCAGCCTATATGTACATAGATATTTTAATGTATTTTTACGTTTGCAGTGTATAAACCCTCCCTGTACTGTTAAAAAAACACCCTTAACATTATAAATAACATCAAGCAACGTAATTTTTTATGAGTGATAGGAAAACTTACCGTGAATGAGGTGATGATGACTTGACATACATAGGTACAGTATTTTACAATACTTTTTACGCTTACGTAAAATAGCGGCCGACATCCACAAACTTTTTTCCTTCTTTCAACATATCTAAGAGTTTCACTTTATCTACAATGGTTAACATTTTCCTTTGCCGCTTAGGCTCACTACAAGAAGCCTTAGAAGATGAAGGATGCTTGGGAGGCATTGCAAAGGTTAATACATGCGAGTAAAAAAATCACAAGCAAAACATATTAATAATAATAAGCACAACGTGAATGGCGCACACGAGTGAGGAAGATGGTGGAAGCCTTTGTCCGAAACGCTGATAGCGGTATCGTATTTTACATGTCGCAATACTGTTAGTATTTATGTTTTTTACTATTTTTTACTGTTTTATTATTCTTAGGCTAAGAAATACGTTTTTTTTATTAATAAAATCATGAAACTACTGGAAATATAAATATATATGCTAGCTCACGTAGCTGTGACCCCAATACATTGTACGCTATCGAATACAAGCAAAACGTTTAATAAGCACAACGTGAATGGCGCACACATGAGTTAGACTGAACGAGGCTTTGTCTGAAACGCTGATAGCAGTATCGTATTTTACGTGTTGCAATACTGTTAGTATTTATGTTTTTTACCATTTTTTACTGTTTTATTATTCTTAGGCTAGTAAATTCGTTTTTTTATCAATAAAATCATGAAACTACTGGAAATATAAATATATATGCTAGCTCACGTAGCTGCGACCCCAATACATTGTACGCTATCGAACACTTTCGCATGATGCAATACTGTGAGTTATACTGTACGTACGTATATCATTCAGTTATTAGTACAATGTATATTAATTTAAAATTCATTTACTTATTTGATGATTGTACAAAATCTATTGTATTTATTAATTGTAATTTGGACCAATTATTCCTTTTGTAAAGATTATACTGTACTTTTCAAAAGAGGTGGTCAATAAACGTATCTATCTATCTAAATTTATTTTTTTTACTATTTTTTACTGTTTTATTATTCGTAGGCTGGGAAATAAAATATTTTTATCAATTAGATAATGAAATAGGTTTTTTTCAATAAAAAAAAAAATGAAAATACTGAGAATTTTTTTCTTAATATTTTAATATTTTTGCATATACACATAAAATGAAATAATAATTTATCAAAAAAAAAACCGCGATACAGTGAGAAAGCGAACCAAGAAACGCGAATAATCGGGGGAACACTGTATATATATATATATATATATATATATATATATATATATATATATATATATATATATATATATATATATATATATATACACAAAATAGTCTGTTATATCACAGCACAATATGAAGCAAAAAGTTCCATAAATAAAACACGAAGAGAAGCGAAGATATACTATATATATTACAACTGGACTCCCATCCTCTTCATTTATAACTGAAGAGGACGGGAGTCCAGCCTTAATCTATAGTTCATCTTCGCTTCTCTTTGTGTTTTATTTATGGGCCTTGTTTGCTTCATATATATATATATATATATATATATATATATATATATATATATATATATATATATATATATATATATATATATTCTGAATATGACCTATTTATATCGGTAATGTTCCTTTTGTAACTAAGCGTTATGCTAGAATTATATGTGTTTACTCTGAAACAGAAACCAATATTTGAGGCTGTCTACATTTAAGCATAATGAAGTCTCTCTTTAGTATGATTTGTATAATAAATATAATAACAGTTACCTAATTTCTTGTTAACAGTGGCACCCAAACACGCCTTCAGTGGAGCTGATAGTTATCCTGCCCTTTATGGTTCTACCCATGTGAAGAATGTCACATTTGTAAACTATGACACACGAAGCTGTGGTAAAGATGTGGCCTTTATCACTAATAATAATGGTGATGATGCCATCCACCCTATATTCACCAACGATATTACCTTTGTTAATACTCCCACCAATAATTATATGTTCTTCCATCGGTAAGCATTACTAAAATACCTTAGAGTTGTTGCTGTTACTATAAGTTGACTCCTTATTGAATGACTTTTCACTGTTAGCTACAATTAAGGATGCTGCAATTTCTTAGTCGAGGCTTATTTTTTTTCTTAAATACTGGTATGACATTTTATTATTAAATAAATATGAAAGGCACATTCAGTAAATATTCTGTCAAAACTGTTGTAATGATATAGCATTTATAGTATGTTAGGAATATGATATGTATTTTTCTCTCCATTTTCTCCTAAGTAGTCACATTTATTGAAAAAACAATCAATGCTTTTATTTGTGAGTGAGTCGTTCCATTGGAATTCCTGACTAGATTGCGAATATGCTTTTGTAATAAGTACTGAACGAGATATCACTGGAAATAGATTTCTCTCAGTCGTAATCTAGACATGAACTGTAAGTGACTAATTTTTCATTTCAGACCTAACCTTAATCGAGTCAATCCTTCTGACTGTGTGGATATGGATTGTGATGGCCACAAGAAGATTGTCCTAAGAGATATGGATGGTACATTACTAGGTAGGTCTTTTGAAAGTTAATAGACATATGACAGAGGTAGGGTGGGTGTATATATAATGTATAATGATGATCTTTTCTTATCGTAATCCTCTTTGTACTCGTGGAAGAAGCGTCCGCGGGCGCTTATTTACTATATATATATATATATATATATATATATATATATATATATATATATATATATATATATATATATATATATATATATATATATATATATATATATATATATATATTTTATTTTTTTTTTTTTTTTTTCCGCCCGTTATTCGCGAAATTCGAATTTTTTACTATTATTTTTTGGGGGCGTTATTAGATTGTGTGGATTGGTAGTCAAATAAAGTTGCTCCATATTTTCGTTTCCCTTACGTTGTATAGTGTTCAGTACTAATTCCACATCATATTAACTCTGTTTGATATAAGTGTGACTATTATTCATATTACCTTTTAAAGATGGATCATTAAAAATGTGCTGGAAAGCAATGGTAGAATTAACGGTAATTCTAGATGGAATGTTAGAAAGGGGTACTTTGTATGTAAAGAGACTGTAAAAGGGATATCTAGCAAAAAAAATGACAAAAGAGAGATTCCAGAGATTCTAATTAGAAATTGAGATAAGAGGAGAGTTTAGGGACTTGAATTACTTGAGGAGTAGGGGGATAATAAGAATTCAATGGTCTGATGTGTAAAGATGTGTGGGAAGAGGAGAGACAAAGGGAAGGGAGTGGTGCAGTGAGGAAGATAGCATATTGGTGAGGGAATTGTATGCGATATACCTACAGTCGCAGAGCCATTAATAAAGGGAGAATGTTTGGAGAAGTATAGCATGAAATAAAAAAAAGTTGAGGAGAATTATAGAAGGGAATTGAGAAAAAAAAAAGCTGTTAGAGAAGTTTCTGGATAATAAAAATGAGGGAGTTGTGAAAGAATAATATTGGGAAGAGTAATAATGCAAGATTTTGGAATACATGGAAAAGAGAAAGAGAGGATGTGAGCAAAGGTTCAGAAAAGGAGAGAATTGCAAAGGTAACCAGTGTAGAAATCACTGCAGAATAGGCCATTCCATATCTGTTTTCTGACGAGAGACGTAGTGCAGGACTATCAGAGAGTATGCATGTAAAAAGATATCTTTCCATGTCTTCATTAATTTTTTTTTATATTATTTTCATTTTGAGATTTTACATTTCTTTTATTCCTTATTCATGTTGCCAGGAATATAATGATTTGATAAGGGTGAACTTGGGTGAAGATACTGTACATCTTTAGCAAAGTGTATGTATGCAAGTAGGATTTGATATATTGTTCTAAGTATAGTCTATGATCAGTCGTCCCAGTATTCTAGGTTAAGGTGTATAGATATTGTTTTCATCTATAGTATATCTTGAAAATTTTCTTTTAACATTTAAGAATATCTTCCCTAACAGGCACTGCTGACGCAACTGTAACAGCCATGGCAGAATTTGAGTGGGATGGAGAACCAAGCAGAGGTGTTGGTGACTACAGAATTCCAGTTCCCCTAAAGCAGTACCTGAATGGATCCCAAATACCGGGGACAGATAAATTCCCAAATAAAGGTATTAGAAACAGTGTACTCTATATTCTATTCTTATATATTGGATAATTTGCATTTACTTAAGCACTGCATATATGTTTTACATTGTTTTTATCCTGCTCTCTACTCAGTCATGTTAATACATGAAGACTGTGAGAGATAATGAGATTTTTATAGGGAGCTTTGTACTTTGACGTACATATAAGTGGCAAAGTAAACAGCTTATGCTTTCTTAGCAAGTATAGGAACGACCTTTTGACATATGAACTAAGAAATATTTAGATAGTTTTACATGATATATGTGAGGTCTAAGAATGAATATGCAGCATCACCCATCTGAAATCCACACTTGATCAGTTATAATAAACTGAAGAAGTAACAGAGATGTACTACAAAGCTAGTGTCAGATACGAAATGTCATTTATTAGGGAAGGATGAAAGAGCTCTGCTTAACCACAACTTGAAGCTGCAAGAGAGAGAGAGTATGTAATAGCTAATAGTTATTTAATTTCTCCACGGTGTTGTTAGAGTGATAACATAGTTTGCAGCTTTGTAAGAAATTTCTTTGCAGAATGTGAAATAAAATTTTAGTGTAAAATTAGTTAATAATTGCAAATTGCTAAGTAAGGAAGCTGTAAATGCTAAATGCATTCTGAATTTTACAGATAGATATGGTAAATTTAAGTTAATAAAAAATGAAAAAGCAGGGAGTTACAATTATAGAGCTCTTTCCCGTGAGCATAATTAGGTAAAATACGTACTTGTCTAATTATCATAAGGACATATATATAGAAATTATTCGTAGAAGTAATTTAGACTTTAGAAAGGAAAGAGGTCTATGGGTTACTGTATTGGCCAATCTGTCTTCAGAGATGGACGTAAATGTTTTAGTAAAGGCAATGTACACTCACTTAGCAAGTGTATAAGTAGTCTTTGACAGATGGTCAAAGAAATATTTAGAGGTACTTCTGTGACTTACATGATACCTAAATATTGAAGTCGCAGCATCTTTATGGAATCTGCGTAAAAAAAAAATATTAAGAGCTGGAAAGCTCTGAAATGCACTTTGAATATATTGCTGGAATTTTATATGTGAGAAAAGGATGAAAGAATTAGATCTATCTCCATTTGAAAGCAAAAGACTAAAGGATAGGTATTGTAACATTCATCCACAGCTTTGACATACGTAGCATAACTGTGATAGGGAACACTTTAAAATTATAGGTCACTGTATTCATCTTTGTGAGAAATCTCTGTAGGATGAAAGAAAATATTTGTTCAAGATTAGTTTCCAATCGGAATTTACTATGCAAGGAATTAGTATATTTTTAGTGTAAAATTAGTTTCCAATCGGTATTCACCAAGCAAATCACTTAAATGCTTTATATATTCACGTTTTTAAGGACTAATATGTATCTATGAATCAGTGAATCAGTAAACCAAGGAAGAAGATATGGGGAAAAATTAGTATAAGGCTCTTTTCCATTCTAAAGTAGGTTACCAAGAATAAGTATTCACAATGGATTATTATATATATATATATATATATATATATATATATATATATATATATATATATATATATATATATATATATATATATATATATATATATATATATATATATATATATATACTCCTAATTTTGAAACTTAATCATCATAATGAGTCATTTTTATCTCAGTTTTCTTATAACATATATTTACATATGTGTCATGTGTGCTTCAAGCACTAGTTACACTGATTCAAATATTTTACAACCGTAAGTACTCTGTTAAAACAGTTTGGGATCTATAAGAGTTGTATATAATCATGCCAAGTGCATACTTAATTTTTTTCTCATAAGTATATGTTGTGCAAGCAATTATTCGTACCTTGTCTTATATTTTCTTTGAAAAAATCCAAATAGCATGGAATTATTTTAGTAAGAACCCCCCCCCCCTCTACCAATTCTCTTGACAGTGTTTACATGAACAAGCTTTCTTGTCTTGACATATCCTTACATGAAAAGCCTTTGGAAGTTGGCTGAAGTTCTGTGATTACAAAAATAGTCAGAAATCTCTGGGAAGTCTTAATGAATATTTTATATTTTATTACTTTTAGTAAGTGCATACACTCAGGGTAACGATTACATCTGCCAATACAAGTCCTTCATAAGAAGGCAACCGTCCTAGCCCTTAGTAGAAAAGGGAGTTTGTGACGTAAAACCGAATCCATTATATTTTATTTACATACCATGAACTATATTATATTTCATTACTTTACATTATTTATAACTTTATTTACCTTGAACTGTTATATTTCATTACTCTACTTACATTGAACTATGTTATACTTCATTACTTTCCTCACATAGGCATAGTACGCGACAGCTCCTGCAACTTTGTGTCATCATGGCGTGCATGGTCTTGCACATCAGTCAAACACCGCATGATGATTATTGAGAGTATGGACAGTGATACTGAAGTCAGGCGACTATCACCTATTGCCCTTATTGCTGATCCAGGTGAGTCTAGTACCTAGGTATGAAAAACTACACTTATTTTCTTGTTATTGCTGATTCAGGTGAATTTCGTACTTATGTATGAAATGCATTTTAGAGATTTTGGGTGAATTTGCACCCCAAAATTATTTTGCTGTCACAAGATTCTTATCTTTATTGATTTATATAATTTTCTTTACTCCAAAGTAAGCTTCACATTTAAGAAAGTTTTGGTAAGATAATGATTTATGTGAAAAAACAGCACTTTACATTCATAACCATCATGAGATCAATTATAGATTTAATAGAAATAAACCTTAAAAATTATAAGTAAATATTTTAAATGCTTCTTATTTATTCTGTTTGGATTGACATTAGTCCTGAGTTGAGCCTTAAGCACTTGCTGTTTAAGGCAATGTGTGATTCTTATATTGCGGCTTTTAATTCATTGATATGATAATATTCTTAAGTCACCATCTGAACTTGAATATCATGCCAGAATTATTATTATCATTATTATAGCATTGTAAACTGCTGTTTAAATCCCTTCTAATTATTACTAATGTAAATCATGCCTTTTATTGATATATATTTTTGACATGCTATGCATCTACTTAAGACTTTTACTTCCAGCTTTTGTTCTTGAATTATATTTTCTTTTTCTATCACGAGGGTATCAGCTGCAAAACTTCCATGGTCGGAATTAGGCTAGCCACTGTTCCCCATGAATGAGAAATTCCAAATACTCGCAAGTCATCAGCTTTCATTTATTAAGACCCCCATAGGACCGTCATTGCTCTTTCATATACCTGTAGTTTTTGTCTTAATTTTTGTATGTCATTAGGCACAAATGGGTACGTTGATTTGTTAAATGGTCCCATGGATCGTGGATGGTGTGCTGGATACACTTGCCAAGAGAGAATCTCAACTTTCTATGCAATTGTAGCTGCTGATTATACTTACGAAATGGCTATGACAAGCACACCACCTCAGGTACTGTGGATGTAGATTTTCCTTATAATATATATATATATATATATATATATATATATATATATATATATATATATATATATATATATATATATATATATATATATATATATATATATATATATATACAGTGTTGCCTCACTTATCGCGGTAGTTCGGTTCCGGGACCCGGCGCGAACCAGGAAATCCGTGAAGTAGGATCAGCCTATATGTACATACATATTTTAATATATTTTTACGTTTACACTGTATAAACTGTCCCTGTACTGTTAACATACCGCCCTTTACTTCATAGATAACAGCATGCAAGTGTAAATTTATATGAAAGTGATAGGAAATCTTACCGTGAATGTGATGATGACGTGACATACATACTCATTTACAATTATTTTTTCGCTTACGTACTGTATAAACCCTCCCTGCACTGTTAAAAAAACACCCTTAACATTATAGATAACAGCAAGCAACGTAAATTTTTATGAAAGTGATAGGAAAACTTACCGTGAATGTGATGATGACGTGACATACATACTCATTTACAATTATTTTTTCGTTTACGTACTGTATAAACCCTCCCTGCACTGTTAAAAAAACACCCTTTACATTATAAATAACAGCAAGCAACGTAAATTTTTATGAAAGTGATAGATAAAATTACGGTGAATGAGGTGATGATGACGTGACATACATACTCATTTACAATTATTTTTTCGTTTACGTACTGTATAAACCCTCCCTGCACTGTTAAAAAACACCCTTTACATTATAAATAACAGCAAACAACGTAAATTTTTATGAAAGTGATAGATAAAATTACGGTGAATGAGGTGATGATGACATGACATACATACTCATTTACAATTATTTTTTCGTTTACATACTGTATAAACCCTCCCTGAACTGTTAAAAAAACACCCTTTAAATTATAAATAACAGCACGCAACGTATATTTTTATGAAAGTGATAGATAAAATTACGATGAATGAGGTGATGATGACGTGACACACATACTCATTTACAATTATTTTTTCGTTTACAAAGTGTATAAACCCTCCCTGCACTGTTAAAAAAAACACCCTTTACATTATAAATAACAGCAAGCAACGTAAATTTACATTTCCAATAAAAAAATGAAAATACTGAAAAAAAAATTTTTTCAATATTTTAATATTTTTGCGTATACCCATAAAATAAAATAATAATTTATCCAAAATAAAACCACGATAGAGTGAGAACGCGAACCAAGAAACGCGAATAACCGGGGTAACACTGCATTATATATATATATATATATATATATATATATATATATATATATATATATATATATATATATATATATATATATATATATATATATATATATATATATAAAACACTGAACTGTTAACATACAGGCTAAAATGGTAGGAAAAGCCCATTAAATAAAACAACGAAAAAATATATATAAAAAGTACTTTATTAATTTCGTGACAATTTAGTCAAGTAAGGATATTAATTCCTTTTGCTGCCAGTTTATGAGGATTACCAACTGATTCCAGCAGGCATTAAAGATTGATATCTCTTAATCCCATGTAAAAGTACCCAGGGCAGTGTTTTTTTTTTTTTTTTTTTTTTTTTTTTTCCCTAGGTGTATCTCTTGCCATTGTACTTCGAGATGATGACCAGTTAAGGTCACGAAATTAGTAAAGTACTTTTTATATATATATTTTTTCATTGTTTTATTTAATGGGCTTTTCCAACCATATATATATATATATATATATATATATATATATATATATATATATATATATATATATATATATATATATATATATATATATATATATATATATATATATATCTCTCTCTCTCTCTCTCTCTCTCTCTCTCTCTCTCTCTCTCTCTCTCTCTCTCTCTCTCTCTCTCTCTCTCTCTCTCTCTCTCTCTCTCTCTCTCTCTCTCTCTCTATCTATCTATCTATCTATCTATCTATCTATCTATCTATCTATCTATATATATATATATATATATATATATATATATATATATATATATATATATATATATATATATATATATATATATATATATATATATATAAGTGATGTTGCTATTAGTTAAGTGGAGATTTCTCCACAGTGAGCTCATTCTTTCTCATAATTGCAGGTACTCCGCTTCCATCTCTTGCATTCTGATCCAAGTGAAACCGTTTTACTAAGAATATTCTTCCCCAAGACTCAGCGCTACGATGTGTATGTCGATGATGTGTTTGTTCCACCCAAAAATCTTGACACTTCAAAGCCTTCATACCAGCTGATACCTGATGATCCCAGCAATCCAGAACAATTCTTCCCAACGCACAGTGATGTGAGCAAGTTTGTTTTAATTTTCATTACATCATGAATGATTGTAGTTGATTTTTTTATTTAGGGATAGTATTATATTTGTATACATTCTCAGAGTATTCTGCAATATCAGATTATTCTGATCAATAATTGCTTTGGCAAAAGTGTTTTTAGTTGGTTATAAAAATGTATGTATCATCTCGCCCTGGGGCTCACTGAGCTGGCCTCTCATGCAGTGTAAAAAGTACTAGGTTAGAGTAGTTAATTGCCCTGCTAACTGATATGATAATTTCAACTTATACTTCACTTACATTACCAGTGACTTATTTTATTGTTATTTATCATACCAATGTAATATTAATCATTATCTTTATAGATGTAAAATTTGGCCATGAACATTAATGAACTTAAATTTATTTCAGCCTGTTGGTGCTAATTATCTGCAAAGGAGAGAAAAGTTTCTCCATGTCCTTTTGAAAGGAGGGAGCATCATTGACATCAAGACTTCCCCCCTAATTGTCCTCACTACTGGCGTTGTTGTTGATCCTGACAATTTCTTTGAAGCGAATGTTGTAGCCAATGTAGCTGCCATGTTGGGAGTCTCAGCTAATAACATTCGGGTAACCAATGTTATCAGGGAAGACTCAGGCAGGAGGAGGAGGAAGAGAGCCACAGAGACCGTTACTATGAGTGTAATTCTTGCTTCATTTTTCTTGGGTGATATTTTTTTTTTTTCATGAGTAGGATAATGTGACATATTTCCTATGGGTTACCAATAAATTTGCTTGTTTTTAGGCAAAAAAATTATATATAAGTGCAAATTTAATTATCTATTTCTGTATGTATTAACACATATATTTCTTTTTCCTTCAAGTTTGACATTGCAAGTGCACCAACAACCAACGTAAATGGTGGAGATGGAGTCACATCAGGTGGAGTTTTGAGCTATAAGGACTTACAAAAAAGGATGTCTAATATTGTAGATAAATTCCAAGCTGGTTCTTGCTCTTCGTGTGATCTTCAGTTTTCATCTCTCGAGGTGATAACTCTGAAGTTGTCATTTTGATTTTGGATAATTAATCCAAAGCAAGATTTTTATGTTTCCCTAACAAACATCTTCCTAAAATATCATTACAAGCTTTGGAACTCTAGCATATTGTAAAAAAAATGTAAATCAGCATTGGCTTAGCAGTGCCACTATGGTTTTTCATGCTACTGTTTAGCTAAATCTATGTAAGTGTGTTCGTTACTATTTATAAATGGAGTGATTACTGCTTGAAACAGATTACATGTACTTTGCATTGGTAGGTTGAGGAACCGATAGCTCCTCCCAAAGAAGCTGGGCCACCTGCAACTCAGGAATTTGGACAAGTTGATACAGGAGGTCAACTTTATAGCGCCATCCAGCAGCAAGAGGAAGCCACCAGTTTAAATAATAGTCTTCAAGCAGTAGTATACATGGAACCGAGTGGTGCTGCCTTGGAGCGACGTGTTCCAAAAAAAGTCATGTCCTTCACACACTTTGCCCAACAACCAATCATCACTGTCCAGACTGTCAATGTGAGTGTTTTATCTGCGCTTATTTTGTATAAGAGCATGTGGTTTCTTTAGTAAATGTCCTCTTTAACATCCACATATTTAGTTGAATATGTCATCTTTAGTTGAGTGACTTTTTTTTTTTAGCTGTAGCAGCAAATAAAAATTTCATCTCTCTCAATTTGCCTTCCTAGTATACTGGAACAAAACACATCATTAAGATCTTTTCACTTTCCAGGGTGATGTCGTGGAATCCTTGGGTCACGTCAGTGATCCATGGATGATTGAGGCGACCCTCACAGGCGGTCATAAAAGAGCAGTTTTACTTGGAACTAATCCTGTTCCATACTTAAATGGTATGGCAAATTTCACTGACCTTTCAGTGAACCGCCCTGGATCAGGTTATGCACTTTCCTTCCATGTATCCCACCCAGTTGTGTCGAATGATCTTCCTGTTAGCCTCGGTTACACATTCAGGTTAGAATATTAATAAATATATAAGATATGTATAATACTGGATTATGTTTAAGCAGAGATGATATGTAAACTATATATTTCCTTTTTTTTTTTAAACAAATTTCAGCACATTTGAAAGTAGAGCTTTTTTCCTGTTAAAGAATATTCATCTTATGATTTTTATAGTTAGACAGTTATGTGAGAAATATATAGCAAAGGGTAAGGATGTGTATTTTGCATTTTTGGATCTGGAGAAAGCACATGATAAGAGTCAATAGAGAGGCAATGTGGATTATATGGAAGTAATGTTAAATTGTCGCATGCAGTGAAGAGTTTGTATGAGGGCTTTAGAGCTTGTGTTAGGGTAGGGAATGAAGTGAGTGAGTGGTTTCCAGTGAGTGTGGGACTGAGACAGGGATGTGTGATATCACCATGGCTGTTCAATTTGTATATAGATGGAGTCGCAAGAGATGTGAATGAGCGAGTGCGTGGTCGAGGTTTGAGAATGGTAGATGGGGATGATAACGAGTGGGAGCTGACTCAGTAGCTGTTTGCAGATGATTCTGTGGTTGTGGCAGATTTAGAGGAGAAGCTGTGTCAATTAGTGTCAGAATTTGGAATTGTGTGTGAGAGAAGGAAGTTGCGAGTGAATGTGGGAAAGAGTAAGGTTATGAGGTGTACAAGAAATGAGGATGGTGCTGGATTGAATGTTATGTTGAATGGAGAGACACTTTAGGAAGTTGATCAGTTTACGTATTTAGGCTCAGTCATAGCTGCAAATGGTGGAGTGGATGCAGATTTGTGTCACAAAGTGAATGAAGGATGTAAAGTGTTGGGTGCGTTGAAAGGAGTGATGAAGGATAAGGGTTGGAAATGAATGTTAAAAAAGTTTTGTATGAGAAAGTGGTTGTGCCAACTGTGATGTATGGATCAGAGTTATTGGGTATGAAAATAAGTGAGACAGAAACTAAATGTGTTTGAGATGAAATGCCTGAGGAGTATGATTGGTGTATCTCGGTTGGATAGGGTTAGGAATGAAGTGGTGAGAGCAAGAACGGGTGTGAGGAGAGAAATTGCAACCAGAGTAGATATGAATGTTCTGAGATGGTTTGGCCATGTGGAAAGGATGGATGATGAAAGACTGCTGAAAAAGGTGATGAATGTGAGAGTTGATGGGAGAAATGCTAGAGGGAGGCCTAGGTTTGGGTAGATGGATGGAGTAAGGGGAGCCCTGAATGATAGGAGGATGGATGTGAGGGAAGCAAGCGAGCGTGCTAGGAATAGGAATGAGTGGCAAGCGATTGTGACGCAGCTCTGATGGGCATCTGCTGTTACCACGGGGCTGCATCTTACAAGAGGTAGCCCTGTGGTAGGGGCAGTAGGGGAGCGACACTGGTTGTGGAAGAGCCGGGAGGATGGGCTGTGGCACTCCAGCAGTGCCATCTGAACAATCGCTAGCTCCCTCGTCATTGCCCATATAGCAAAGTAATCCCCTTATTGTTTTCTTTTTTGATGTCGGCTACCCCCTAATTAAAGGGGGAAACAGCCAAGGTAGATAGATAGAGATGATTGGCTAGTTCAGTCCATTAGATTATACATGAAGTACAAACGGTAACTGAAATATATATGATTGCTTTACTAGTTAATGAATTAAGAGGGCTCTTTATTATCTAATTAACCTATATATTTTTTTCCTCAAGGGCTACAAAAAAGCGCATCACCTTAACAATTATATCAACGCCTCAGTATATTAATGAAAAGACTTTCTTCAAAGTTCAGTTGGCACTTATTGATGATGAGTCTGGAATGCCTATCGATCCAGCTGTGTTGCCTGTGAGTATGAACTAGAATATTCTATTAATTTTCTGTTGATTTATTTATGATTACTTCATATATCATGTCGATCATAAAGATTTCTCAAAATGAAGAGTAAACTAAACTTTTCCAAATATAGTCTGAATTATGGATGCTATTACCCTAGGCACTCTTAATTTTAACATACTGCAGTCCAGTATGTGAGTTATTCTCATCTATTCAAATGTCTCAGCATTGCAAAATATTGATTTTGCCCTATGTCATAGATCTAAGATAAGTTGCTTTAGCTCAACAGCGTCTACCCATTAAGGTCTGGTATGCCTGCTCTTCTATGTTAAATGTACAGCTCTTTAGGTCGGGTAATTAAAATATATATATATATATATATATATATATATATATATATATATATATATATATATATATATATATATATATATATATATATATATATATATATATATATATATATATATATATATATATATATATATGTATATATATATATATGTATATATATATATATATATATATATATATATATATATATATATATATATATATATATATATATATATATATATATATATATATATATATATATATATATATATATATATAAACAATAAGATCTGATTCCTCAACCCTTGGCAAAAAACTATTTAGATGATGGAACAGGAGTTTCATGCAGTTGTGTGAACGTACATTATGATGGTGTGAATTACTGTCAGTAGCATCTGTGGAATGGCTGGCCATGCAGTGGAGTTAAATGAGAGGATCCCTGATTCTCAGACAGACATAGTAGAATTATTGGAATATAAGTAAAAGAGCGACCACAGTCTTCCTAGTAAGTATGCAGTAATAAGAGAAGAGAGGAGATATAGCTTTTCTGTTACAGATTAGAATCGGGTCGAAATTATTGATACTACAAGAGATAGTTTGTAAGGTCTAAACTTGAATATACATCACCTTTTAAAAGAAATGTACGAAAAAAAAAGTCATGCTGTCAAATGTTTAGTAACATGCTTCAACATAGTTCCAGATGTGCGAGACTACAGGTTTTAGGTAAAACCATAGGAGTTCCACTCTAATCCAGAAAAGTAAGCTGGGATCTGGTAGCAGTTCTTATATCTCAACAGCTCTGACAAAGTTTTCAGAAAGCGTTGCTCTTTGTTCCTTACTCTATAGTTTCTTCTTTCAATCTTGTAATCGGATGGGTTCAGTCCCAGTCAGGAGCTGAGTGTCCTCTGCCTCCCATAGTTCATTGTCTCTCTCTCTCTCTGTCTACATTCAGAAAGATATAGAATTTTTACTGTCAATGGCGTCTATGGAATGGCTGGCCATGCAGTGGAGTTAAATGAGAGGATCCCTGATTATCAGACATAGTAGAATTATTGGAATATAAGTAAAAGAGCGACCACAGTCTTCCTGGTAAGTATGCAGTAATAAGAGAAGAGAGGAGATATAGCTTTTCTGTTTCAGATTAGAATCAGGTTAAAATTATTAATACTACAAGAGATAGTTTGTAAGGTCTAAACTTTAGTATACATCATCTTTTAAAAGAAATGTACGAAAAAAAAATGTCATGCTGTCAAATGTTTAGTAACATGCTTCAAGATACTGCCAGATGTGCGAGACTACAGGCATTAGGTATAACCATAGGAGTTCCACTCGAAGCCAGAAAAGTAAGCAGGGATGTGGTAGCAGTTTTAAAATCTCAACAGCTCTGACAGAGTTTTTAGAAAGCGTTACTCTTTCTTTGTCCCTTACTCTACAGTTTCTCCTTTCAATCTTGTAATCAGATGGGTTCAATCCCAGTCAGGAGCAGAGTGTCCTCTGCCTCCCATAGTTCATTCTCTCTCTCTTTGTCTACATTTTCTTCTTTCTTCCCTTGGGGTGGAGGGCCACTACCCTTATAAGGGAGATCACGGCACTTGCATATAGATATATTGTATACTTTGATACTGGAGGCTCTAAAGTAAAGGTCACTGCTTAAAGCTTCGGTAGATCTTCTCTGCAATTTGTAAAAGTGTTCCTTTGTGCCAAAGAATTTGTAAAGGTTGGTAACATTCATAGTTTTAAGAAAAGCTGTATCATTACTAGAGACTCAGAATGCTAACAAGGCGGGAGTCATGAGCATAACCCTCCTTCCCAGAAACACAATTATGAAATTTGAAAGAGTGGAAGAAGACTTGTGTCTAGCTATTCACTAACAGGAGAGGAACTTAAGGAGATGATAGTGAAAGATCTAGATTTCAATTTATTTAAAAACTTGTCTCCAGAAATACATAGTGTTTTCCAATATCCGAAGTTGACTGCAGAAAATTCCAAAAAGAATTTTTTTTTCAGTTAAATACCAAATTCACACGTATAATTGTTGTTCTAGTTTATTAATAGTTAATGTTGCTAAGCTTTTACGTGCCAAATTTATGAATTAAACTTTATTATCAGTTTGTGTTATAAGAAAAAACATAGTATACAGTATATAGGTTTTGCTACTATACTTGGTTTCAGACAAGCTGGGGAGGAAGATATTGAAACTTACCTCTGTGATATGGGGGAACCAATGTAAATGGTATAGTAAAGTCAGTGTTTGCTTTCTTACCAAACATAAGGATGGACTTCAGACATATGGTCTAAAAAAAATTTAAGAGGTATTTACACAACTTTTGTGAGACCTTATCTTGAATATGTAAAACCCTTCTGCAATCTGCTTTTGAAGTGAGTTTGACATAGTTGAAATTGAATACTAGAGTCTATTATCAGAGATCCGAAATTTAATTTTTTTTAAACGCATTAAAAATTGCCCTCGTTACCCCTTGAAGCCAGAAGAAGTGGGATATGAAGATGGTTTTTAAATTCCTCCATATTATGACAAGAGTTGATTTGGAGTAATGTCATTTATATGGAAGGTTCTAGTTTTAGAGGTCATAGTTTGAGACAAGATGTAAGAAAGCTCTTTTTTTAGTGTAAGAACATTTAATAATTGGAATTTGCTAGAGGAGGAGAGATAGTATGAATGTTTGCAAACCAGAAAGGGAAGTTACCCAGGAGACGGGGAGTTACTAGCATAGGGATATTTCTTATGAGCACAGTTAAGTAGTAACGGAAATTAAGAGAAAAGAATGAATAAATGTTAATATTAAAGGAAAACGGCAACCGTAGAGCTGATAGTGTTGTAAAACAGAGCAGAGCTGAGTAATATAGAGTCCATATGCTCCCAATGAGAGGGAGTAGCTTGGTCATGAGTGTAATAAGGAGTGAAAGATTTCAGCTTTCATATATATTAGCATCTGAAATATGGCATCTCACTGAAAAAAATCAATGCCCTTTTTTTTTAATTTAGCAAAGAAATTAGTGTAACCAATATGATTTTGAATGCGCAAAAAACTAATAAGCAGTACCAGTCAGCAAATCGTTCTTCAGTGAGTTTATTGTTATTGCCACAAAGCAAAACCAATAAAAATTACTGTAATTTACTTGCTCTTTCTCTCCAGACAAAGTTCTGGTTTGCATGTAGACCCTATTAATTCAAGTAACTGTGAACATTCATTCGGTCGGTTTTCAGTCTTTGGCTTTCATATTCGCCCTTTCATGCAATTGCAAGGCGTGGATAAAATTTTCATTCCACTTATGCTTACTTACAGAAGTTACATACTTATTGAGAGTTGTGTACTTTATATATTACCTTCTTACAGGGACAAACTCTGCAAGGGAAAATAAAACTGACTAATTCCAAGAAGGGAAAACTTCTTGGACCTGTAAAGTAAGTTATTACCAGAGATATTCGAGTATAAATAAATATAAGAAAAATTAGTATAAAAATCACATCCTAGCCAATAATAAGAACTAATATTTTATTTTTCTTTATATCCATTATCTTTAATATATCCCTTTGTGATTTTTATTGTAGAAGTCAAGTTAAAGGTATTGAGTAGTAGAGAACATCACATTCCTTTCAGTATGACATTTTCGTCTTGCCACAAATACTGACAAAAAGAGGCAGTGGAGAGTGAGGATAGGATAGGATGAAGTCTTGCTGCCACAGAATTAGTTTTTCTACCATTTTTATTTACCTAAGAGCATTCTGTGGACATAAAGAATGGACGACTATTACACGATGAAAATTGTAGTGTTGCATTACCTTATAATGCTCTCATTTATTATGCCCTACAGTATTCTGTAAATTGTCTTTCACTCCTTCTATAGATATTTAGCATCCTTAGATAACTGGCATGTAAGAATGGTATGGGTTTTATGAAATTATTTTACTTCCAACAATATGAATAAATTAATATTGCTTTCTTTGTACTACCTTGGCAATTATAGATTCACTCTTACGGATGGAGCAGCTTCAGAATTTACTCTAAATAACCTTCGTATCAACAAGCCCGGCACAAATTACAGATACCTTGTTGATATTGATGTCCGCCCAGCAAACTGGTTCCTTGAAGTGAAATCTGAAGGTGTGTTACATACTTGTCCTGCTATTTAGCGAGGAGTTGGTCTCAATTTTTGGTGAAGTTATGTAAAATGACAGCTGTTTTTATAAATAAAGTGATAGTTACTGCTACTAAGCAGTAGGATGTTTATAAAATCTGCTATGGAGTTGTTGATTATTATTTGTTCTTTTGGCACATTTTAGCAATTCATTACTGTTCTTTTCTTGAAGATTGTAAAAAAAAAATTTTTTTAAAGTAATAATGTCTCATTGCTTTGCATCTTGACAGCTGCTTGCGCAATAAATTTACATGTTTCTTAAGGTTTCCATCACAATGAAGAGAAGTTTTTTCAGTAAAAATGCTCTATAGATTTTCAGTGCAATCTTCAATATTACACTTTATTAAAGGGTTTGATGTGCTGCCAGAGAATCTTATCATCCCAGATAATTCTATTACTAAGAAAGTGTCAATGAAGGGCATATGGGGAAAAGCCAATGCAGTTATAGGAAAAGAAGAAGAGGTAGGTACTGAGCCAGCCATTTACTTCACTAAGCCTCGTCTGCTATTGCTGAATAATAATTAAAACCTATAGAACTTTGTTTTGCACTCATTGAATAAACATCAGAAGTAAAGCAAAATCTTTCTCCTGTCTTTTTTTTCTTTTGAAATGATTGTAACATATAAGATCAAAGGAAAGGCTGTGCAGAATAGATGACACATTTATTTCCCACAACTGGAACTCAAAATGTTATCAAGGTTCTGATATGGTTTATTTTTTTCAGTTTGCTAGTAAACTAGCTAGTCAAATTGCATCAAAAGTAGGAGGTGCATATTGGGGCAACTACGAGGTCACTGTTGGCCGTAGACCATTTGTCAGGTTACAGGTAACAAAAAAAAAATTTTTGTTGACATTTTGAGTAACGCTTTTTTGCAAATTGTATAAAAAGTAAAGGGTGCAGAGAAGGGCTACCTCTTAACAAATATTCTTCAGATCTAGAAGGAAAAATGTTAGCCACTCAATTGTGTAAATTTTTTTTGAGGCACCTGAAGGTACAACTAGCAATTCACTGGAGCAGACATATATATCCCATTTCTAATTATAACATTAAAAAATCCGCAAATGTATTAAAATCTAAAGATAAAGGAAGGGAAATTATAAACTAAAATGCATATACAATTGTTGGAACAAGAATAATTTTTATATAAATATCGAGAAGCTATTGGAAGATCAATTGATTTAATACAAAAAAAAATACCCCTCTAAAAAGCTTCTCTACACCTGTGAAAGAAGAATTGGTGTCAGAAACAACATTCAATTGCCTAAGTGAGTAAGGTCTTCCACATTTGCAAATGGCCTATTAGACTTACATCAAGCACCACTTCTTCTGGTAGGGTGGCCCAAAAATGCTACCTAGGAATAATATTCTCAGGTCGGGCAGAATTCATCCAGCACTGAAGCTATCTTGCCCCTATCCGGAGTGGAAACCATCCTTTGATATAGTATCTATATACATGTCAGTCTCGAGTATAATTATCCAAATATCTTTTTATGTACAGTATATCATAAATTGGTATTTGATATGAAACCCAACTCTTGTGCAAATTTTGGTAAACCTTATTAATATTGCATCAGTTAATTTACTTTCAGGTCACTGGTAGCAGATCCCAAATCAATGATGCTGTTGATGATCTCTGTAAGAAAATGAAACAAAAAAAATTGAAAGTAAGAATTGGACGACAGAAGTTTATAATGAGTGGCTTAGCTATTGAAGGTAAACAAATGAAGAAATGCAATCCAAAATAAAATTAAGACAAAAATAAAATTAAGACATTTGTTTTCTACTTTTGAAGTTACTTTATATTCTTGAAATTGCGAAGGATCAAATAGAAGTTACTTATCTGGAGATCTAAACTACATATTTTCCCTCTGTTTTCGACCGATCCTTTTTTTAACTAGCTGTGTCATCTTGTACATATTGCTCTGTTTATATCCACGTAAATCGTGCTTTTGAACCTAAGTAATTTATAATAAAAATATTTTACAGTAATTCATGAACTGATTATTTCAAGCAATGATATAAAATGTCGAGCTCCTGTGATAGACTTGTATAAAGTTTAAGCTTTCAATCTAGTTTATTTACATCACCTTTAATACTAGTTATATAAACATATATATATATATATATATATATATATATATATATATATATATATATATATATATATATATATATATATATATATATATATATATATATTTATATATATATATATATATATATATATATATATATATATATATATATATATATATATATATATATATATATATATATATATATATACAGTATGATGCTACAGCTCCACTGAGACTATTTTGACTACATATATGCTTCAGGAGTTATTATTTCTCTATGGATATTGTGTTAAGATAGTTAAATAAAAACATATTTGCCAAGATATTTGCTCTCATTTTCTGGTATCCTTATTAGCAAATGGAAAATCTATTTGCCTAAACAGCACTGGCCAAAATTCAATATATGAATATTAATTATCCGGCTTGTATACCAAAAGCATTCTAATGTGCAGTATCAGTCACACCCAGTGAGAAAAATATTGCCAAAAAAATAGCAAAGGCAATGTAATTTGGCTTTCAAAGTAAGATTTCGGACCCATACATCCAGTTCCATTCTTTTTAAATTTGTATATCAATTTAACTTAGGGAAGAGTCCCAATTGTACTTTAAAAATTAAAACAAACTTTGCAAGACTTCTTTTAAGATTCTATCTGACAGTATTTCTAAATTATATATATATATATATATATATATATATATATATATATATATATATATATATATATATATATATATATATATATATATATATATATATATATATATATATATATATATATATATATATATATATATATATATATATATATATATATATATATATATATATATATATATATATATATATATATATATATATATATATATATATATATATATATATATATATATATATATATATATATATATATATATATATATATATATATATATTATATTTATGTATATATATATATATATATATATATATATATATATATATATATATATATATATATATATATATTATATTTATATATTTATATATATATATATATATATATATATATATATATATATATATATATATATATATATATATATATATATATATATATATATATATATATTATATATATATATATATATATATATATATATATATATATATATTATATTTATATATATATATATATATATACATATATATATATATATATATATATATATATATATATATATATATATATATATATATATATATATATTATATTTATATATATATATATATATATATATATATATATATATATATATATATATATATATATATATATATATATATATATATATTATATTTATATATATACATATATATATATATATATATATATATATATATATATATATATATATATATATATATATATATATATATATATATATATATATATATATATATATATATATTATATTTATATATATACATATATATATATATATATATATATATATATATATATATATATATATATATATATATATATATATTATATTTATATATATTATATTTATATATATATATATATATATATATATATATATATATATATATATATATATATATATATATATATATATATAAACTGATATTGCAGTCTTTTAACTTCGTAATTTTCACTGATTGTCAGTTCAGAAGTGTAACAGTCACCGTAAAGTTGTCTTCAACTTTTTCTTAAAATGTTATCATTACTACTCTCTTTAATCTCTTTGGGAAGACGATTAAAAAGTATTGGAGCCGAAATTTCGATAGCTCTAAAACCCAATTGTAGATTACATCTTGGCTCCTCTAATATGAAATGATCATCACTGCATCTGAGAGTTACTGTAGCTTCCGTTTGAAAGTCACTCAGTAGTTTCCTAATGTGATCCGGCTTTCCATGTTTAATTGCTTGATACACCATGACACAAATCTTTAATGCAATTCTGGCTTTAATAGGTAGCCAATGGGTTGCATCAGTACAGGAGTAATTCTGTCACGTGATGCCATACCCTTTATTGGGCCGCTCTATTCATGACATACAGTAGCTTGCGCAGTAGATATTTTGATAATCATTAGTACAATGCATTACAGTTATCAAGTCAAATGATGAGATGATTGTGAACAAGTTTCCTTAGCGAAGATTCATCAATATATTTCTTGAGAAAAGCAATATTTCTCAAGTGATAACTGCCACTCTGTCTGCTTTGTCTATTTGCTCTTTCATAGATAAGTTACTATCTATCATTACACCCAAATCCTTCACAGACCTCTTGACACCAACCTCTGTCCCATCAATATTCAGACTACAAACATCCTCCAATTTTCTAAGGTAACCTCTCTCTTCTAAAATCTCTTCTAGCAAGTGAGTTTATCAGTTAGGAAGAATATATAGCAGAAACAGGTGGGTGCCTCCTCAGACACAAATTCGAATTTTCCTTCAGGTTTGACTTTTGTTTCATTTTTTTTCTTTTTATCCTTAAATTACCATGGTCAAGTTTTTAAGTTAAGATGTGTGTTGCCAGAAAAGAGATAAACTGAGTCACTAAATAGCACTTATATGGAGATATAAAAATTCTGTGTGAAGCTTAAATAAAAGTTTTTCTCTTTTTTTTTCTCTTTCACTTCTTCTTTCTATATTCTGTGAGAGGGAGAACATAAAAATGAGGCCATCTCTGTCCCAAACCTCCCCCATCCATGGGTCGGTAGGAGGGGTAGCCATTAGGAGACTTAAACAGAAAATCAAGAATTTAGAGACAATGGTTATAAGCCTTGATGAAAAAATTCGGAATATGGATGGAGAAATGAAAGAGAATGAAACACTCAGAGAGCAAATAAGATCTTTGGAGGAAGCAAATAGAGCACAAGGGCAGGAGAGAAAGGAACTAGAAAAAAGAATAAAGCTGGAAGGGGAAAAGAGTCAACTAGAATCTAGAATTTCTAAATAAGAAGATAAAAACAAACAGCTGAATGACAACCTAAAGGAATTAGATGTTAGTTCACTGCTCTCTTCTGAGAGAGACGAGATTGCTGCTTGGAATGTCCAGATTAAGGAAAACATTGAACAGTTCAGAAAAGAGTTCCAGGAGCTGAATATGGAAAATGATGCCATGAAAACTTCCTTTGCTGATGCACTAAAGGGGAATGTGGCAGTAAAAGAGGCTGTAAAGGTGGTGGCACTGGAAAACATACAAACAGTTGACTATAAAGAGACAGTAATCGAAAAAATGAAAGACGTTGTGATGGAAAGGGCAAACCCACTCATCAGACAGGCACTTGATAAGGAGAAGACAGTGGTAATCTCAGGCATAAGCGAATCCCAGGAGCCAACATGGCAGGGGAGACTTGAAGAAAATAACGCTAGGGTTGTAGACCTGATAAGAAAGCTTGGAGTAGTATGTGGTCCTGAGGATATTGTAAACATACACCAACTAGGTAAATATTCGAGGGAAGGAAAGCCGAGACCAACAAAAGTAACCTTTGAGAGAGGGGAAACATGTAGGGAAATATTGTTGAGAAAACTAAGTCTAAAAGACCTTCAAGAATTCAAAGAAGTGTTCATTAGACGATACAGAACACAGGAAGAGATGGGAAAGATCAAAAACTTGTTGCAAGAGGCAAGAAGATTAAATGATGAAAGAAATGAAGAACAGAAGAAAAATTTTCATTTCAGAGTTCTTCCAGACAAAGGGGAGATAAAGAAGATAATGACAGAAGATCAGGGGATGGGGCCTCATTAAGATTGTTATACACAAATGCTGATGGATTAGCTGGTAAGGCAGTAGAGTTAAAAGATAGGATTCACAACAGTAAGGCAGATATAGTAGCAATTACAGGGACTAAGTTGAGTGAGGACATAAACAGTGTCACAATTTTTCCTAAGGGCTTCAGAATACTAAGGGTTGAAAGATCTGAGAGGACTGGTGGAGGGATAGCACTTCTCATAAGTGAAAGGATTCAAGTTGAAGAAATAAACTTGGCTATAGAAAGTGAGTTCAAGGAATTTCTTGTTGCTCGCATAAATACTGGGTCAGAGAGCATTATAATAACTGTTGTATGCAACCCACCAAGGAATCAAAATAGGCTTGAAGTTTATGAGGAAAGTCATATAGGTACTATTGAAATCATAAACTCAGTTGTTAACATGGCACGGGAGAAAAAAATGTAGGATTTTGATTATGGGAGACTTTAATCATAAAGAGATAGGTTGGATAAATCTTGACCCACACAGTGGTGAGGACTCATTCGGGGCAAGATTCCTAGATTGCGTACAAGGGAATTTCCTACACCAACATGTAATGGAACCAACAAGGGCCAGGGGTGGGGATGAGCCATCACTACTTGATCTAGTGTTCACAGAAAATGTGTTGGATATTGAAAAAATTGAGTATGAACCACCAATTGGAAAGAGTGACCACTGTGTGTTGTTGATGGAGTATATCATTGAAGATATTCTGCCTGAGAGTAGAGGCACTGAGGACATGAGGAGGAACTATCCGAAAGGAGATTACATCAAAATGAATGAGCTTTTTGCAGTTCTTGACTGGAGAACCTTATTTTACAACAAATCTGTACAAGAAATGTATGACATCTTTTGTGAGAAATATGGGAAGATAGTAGATTGCTGCATACCTGTCACCAAAGTAGGTGTAATTCATGCCAGAGAGAAATGGTTCGATAATGGGTGTAAAAGAGCTAAGGAGTGGAGAGACAAATGCTGGAAAAGGTATAGGAGGAGAAAAAACATAAATGCCTGGAAAACCTACAAAAGAGCAAGAAATGACTACATAAGTAAAAGGAGAGAGGCAGAGAGAGACTATGAGAGGGACATCACCAGGAAGGCTAAAGAAAATCCCAAGCTTTTCCACAGCTTTATCAAAGGAAAACTGAAGGTAAAAGAACAGGTTTTAAGGCTAAAGAGAGCGGATGGAAGCATCACTGAGACGGATGAAGAGATCTGCAAAGAATTGAACAAGGAGTTTCAGTCAGTATTTACAGTAGAAAATACCCCACCCCCTCAGATTGCAGTGATAGAAGCTCAAGGGCCGGTATTAGAGAACATCAACCTTACAGCCACAGAGGTATGCAAAGCGCTGATGGATTTAGATGTTCATAAAGCTACAGGTCCTGATGACATATCCCCTCATGTGCTTAAAAAATGCGCAAACTCAATATCAGTGGCACTAAGTATCATATTTAAGGAGTCACTGGAGTCGGGGGAGATTCCAAGATGCTGGAAACAAGCAATTGTGATACCTATCTTCAAAAAGGGAAGGAGGGATACGGCTCTGAACTATAGACCAGTTTCCTTGACCAGCATAGTTTGCAAACTTATGGAGAAACTACTAAGGAAACATATCTCTCTTCACTTGGAATCCTTCAACTTTTTGTCAGTGAGGCAACATGGCTTCAGAGAAGGAAGATCAACAGTAACAAACTTATTAGAATTTTATGATGAGGTAAGCCAAATCTTACAGGAAAGAGAGGGCTGGGCAGATTGCATATTCCTAGACTTCCAGAAAGCGTTTGACACTGTTCCACATGGGAGACTTATTAGGAAGCTGCAATCAATGGCTAGAATAGGTGGAAATGTTTTGGAATGGATAAAAACTTACTTAGAAGGAAGGGAACAGAGGGTTAGAGTAAGACACTCAGTGTCTGAATGGAGAAGAGTTAGTAGTGGAGTTCCACAGGGTTCAGTTTTAGGGCCACTTTTGTTCCTTGTATATGTAAATGACCTACCAGAGTCTGTAAATTAATTCATGAATATGTTTGCAGATGATGCAAAGATTGTGAAGAAAGTAAAAAACGAGAACAATGGTAGAGAACTTCAGGAGGATCTAAATAATCTGCATGAGTGGTCAGAAAAGTGGCTAATGAAATTCAATACCTCAAAATGTAAGGTAATGAGAATGGGTACAAGTGCAAGAAGGCCCAAGCTTGACTACTCGGTGGCTGGAGTACAACTTCAAGAGACAGAAAATGAGAGAGATCTAGGAGTAAACATACTGGCAGATTTGTCTCCAGAAATACATATAAATGGCATAGTAAGGGCAGCATATGCATTCTTATCAAATGTAAGGGTAGCCTTCAGGCACATGGACAAGGAAATGTTCAGAAATATTTATGTAACCTATGTGAGGCCAAAACTCGAATATGCAGCCCCCTTTTGGAATCCGCACTTGAAAAAGCACATAGCTAAGCTTGAAAAAGTTCAAAGACATGCCACGAAACTGGTGCCAGAAATACGCAATCTCAGTTATGATGAGAGGCTGAGGGAATTAGACTTACCATCACTGGAAGCTAGAAGAGTGAGGGGGGATATGGTGACAGTCTTTAAATTCCTTCATGGTTATGATAGAGTGAATAGGGATCGATATTTTGATATGGCTGGCTCTAGAACTAGAGGTCATAGTTTGAAGCTTCGTAAGAAAACTTGTTTGCAGGATGTAAGGAAATACTTGTTCAGTGTAAGAGTAGTTGATAATTGGAATTGGCTAAGCGAGGAGGTAGTTAATGCTATCTTAATCCATAGTTTTAAGGACAGGTATGATAAGTATCACTAAGTATAAAATGGAAGCGATCAGGAGACGGGAAGATACGAGCTTTGTGCTCTTTCCCGTAAACACAATTAGGTAATCACAATTAGGTAATCACACACGAGTCTGACTTACAATAAGCAACTGCATCTCTAATAAACTCTGCGGTCGTAGACAGCCCAAT
The DNA here is from genome assembly GCA_037179515.1 of Halocaridina rubra. Taxonomy (NCBI): domain Eukaryota; kingdom Metazoa; phylum Arthropoda; class Malacostraca; order Decapoda; family Atyidae; genus Halocaridina; species Halocaridina rubra. The sequence goes on along the minus strand of JAXCGZ010002010.1, from coordinate 33,822 downwards.
TTCAAATTACATGAAATTATGACGATTTTCGTTTAAACTTCCAATAATGGATTTTTTTTTATTCAATCTCATTTGCTTTCATTTACGATCTAACTACAATCAGAAATATCAACCAAATGGCTCTTGATATTTTGCTTTATCTTAAATTTGACCAGCTCTCTCGTCACTTTGATGCTTTAACCTCCATTGTTCTCATGTATGTTTGATGCTACATACATACATATATACATAACCGTATTTACATATATCACCTGCTTCTTGTTCAACAAATTCACTATATATATATATATATATATATATATATATATATATATATATATATATATATATATATATATATATATATATATATATATATATATATATATATATATATATATATATATATATATATATATATATATATATATATATATATATGAGTAGTCGCCGTGGGTCAATCGGTAGCGTCTCCGACTCTGAGGCGTCAGGTCGAGGGTTCGCGCCCCGTCACGGTCTGAGGTTAGCAAAGGCATGCACTCAGCGTAAGGATTACATCTGCCAAAACAAGTCCTTCGCAAGAAGGCAACCGTCCTAGCCCTTGGTAGATAAGGGAGTCCGTGACGTAAAACCGGATATATATATATATATATATATATATATATATATATATATATATATATATATATATATATATATATATATATATATATATATATATCTGTTTCAAAAGAAGCACATGGATATTGCAAATAAGATCATTTTTTAACCACGAAGGGAAACAGATAACAGATTAAGTATCTCACTCTCTTAGTGACCTTTGAAGATGAGTTGGTAATATACTCACAAGCACTAATGTTTTCGCTGTTTCCTGTTCTCCCTTCGTAGCCAAAAATAAAAATGCACATACATACATACATACACGTGTGTGTGTGTGTGTGTGTGTATATATATATATATATATATATATATATATATATATATATATATATATATATATATATATATATATATATATATATATATATATATATATATATATATATATATATATATATATATATATATATATATATATATGAAAATATACTGATAAAGACAGACAAGCTCCCACTATAAGCAACGCTAGATATATGTCTTAAGGACGTAAAAAAAAATAATTTTCCGGCTAGAAATGTCTAAAGAATTTAATTATTCGGTTTCTGGAATTTAGGTATTTGTAAAACTACGAAAAATTATTATTTAATTTGATTAAACAATAACATTCCTAAAGTTTAGCGGTGTGTTCCAAAATGAATTTGCCAATTCCTGAGTCGAGTGCTCTAACCACTGAGCTATCGCGGTCCCTATATATCAAGACCTAATGATCCACAAAATTACGAAGCTTCTCGAGAAGCCTCTTTAGAGCCTTAAGCTTCATTAATCATCATTAGTTCGGCAAAAGAACAAGAAATATAATTCGGATATTCGGGAAAAAAAAAGGTCGAAATAATGAATGTGATGAAATTCTCAAGTAAATCATTAAAAATGGGAATTAGCAAAATCTTCTTAGCATACTAAATTTCAAGTAAATCATTAAAACTTGGAATTAGCAATCTTTTAAACATACTAATTCTCGAGTAAATAATTAAAAATGGGAATTAGCAAATTCTCCTAAACATACTAATTCTCAAGTGAATCACTAATAATAGGAATTAGCAAAATCTTCTAAACATACTAATTCTCATGTGAATCACTAATAATAGGAATTAGCAAAATCTTCTAAACATACTAATTCTCAGGTCAATCATTAAAAATGGGAATTAGCAAAATCTTCTAAACATACTAATTCTCAAGTAAATCATTAAAAATGGGAATTAGCAATCTTCTAAACATACTAATTCTCAAGTAAATCATTAAAAATAGGTATTAGCAAAATTTTCTAAATATACTAATTATCAAGTAAATAATTAAAAATGGGAATTAGATAGGTATTAGCAAAATTTTCTAAATATACTAATTATCAAGTAAATAATTAAAAATGGGAATTAGCAAATTCTCCTAAACATACTAATTCTCAAGTAAATCATCAAAAATGGGAATTAGCAAAATCTTCTAAACATAATCATTCTCAAGTAAATAACTGAAAATGGGAATTAGCAAAATCTTCTAAACATACTAATTCTCAAGTAAATAATTGAAAATGGGAATTAGCAAAATCTTCTAAACATACTAATTCTCAAGTAAATCATTAAAAATTGGAATTAGCAAAATCCTCTAAACACGCTTATTATTTTGTTATTAAGGTTTCTATCATACGTAATTTTCAATATAAGACTTTTTAACCATATTAAAAGTCAATGGCAGTGAACACCATAGAAAAAGAGTGTGATGTTCAGCAGGTCTTGGGCCTAACCCCAAGTAATTGGAGTGGCGTTTAAGTGACGTCTGTGATTATGGTGTGTGTGTGTGTGTGTGTGTGTGTGAGAGAGAGTGAGAGGTGAGAGAGTGAGAGGTGAGAGGTAGGGTGAGGAGAGTGTGAGTAGAGAGAGAGAGAGAGAGAGAGAGAGAGAGAGAGAGAGAGAGAGAGAGAGAGAGAGATAATGGGTTGCTCTTTGATTTTCTTGGCCGTGTATACAAGATGAAAGCCCCCCACCCCCACACACATATCCTAAATGGTTTTGGTAATTGCTTTGTTTATCTCCATAATATAATTATTATGTTTCCTAACAATATTAATTTCTAACTACACACGTGCATCACACACACACGCACGCACGCACGCAAGCATATGCACATACACAAACACACCTATATATGGAATTAATTTGAATAAATTCTTATCTAATTTTATTAATTATATTATTTATTGAAATGGTGATCTTCATGTCTTTGTTTTTAATGACTGATAAATGCGAATTCTTTACATTGACAGTCTTTCAATGTGTGTGTGTGTGTGTGTGTGTGTGTGTGTTTGTGTGTATGTGTGTGTGTGTGTGTGTGTGTGTGTGTGTGTGTGTGTGTGTGTGTGTGTGTGTGTGTGTGTTTGTGTGTGTGTGTGTGTAAGCAATTCCATATGCTATGGAAATGTTTACAGTCCATATAGTAAAGCACACGTACATACGTTCAATGATTAATTACATGTGATTACCTAATTGTGATTACCTAATTGTGTTTACGGGAAAGAGCCCAAAGCTCGTATCTTCCCGTCTCCTGATCGGTTCCATTTTAGACATAGTGATACTTATCGTACCTGTCCTTAAAACTATGGATTGAGATAGCATTTACTACCTCCTCGCTTAGCGAATTCCAATTATCAACTACTCTTACACTGAAAAAGTATTTCCTTACATCCTGCAAAGGAAGTTTTCTTACGAAGCTTCAAGCTATGACCTCTAGTTCTAGAGCCAGCCATATCGAAATATCGATCCCTATCCACTCTATCATAACCATGAAGGAATTTAAAGACTGTCACCATATCCCCCCTTACTCTTCTAGCTTCGAGTGATGGCAAGTCTAATTCCCTCAGCCTCTCATCATAACCGAGATTGCGTATTTCTGGCACCAGTTTCGTGGCATGTCTTTGAACTTTTTCAAGCTTAGCTATGTGCTTTTTCAAGTGCGGATTCCAAAAGGGGGCTGCATATTCGAGTTTTGGCCTCACATAGGTTACATAAATATTTCTGAACATTTCCTTGTCCATGTGCCTGAAGGCTACCCTTACATTTGATAAGAATGCATATGCTGCCCTTACTACGCGTGTGTGCGTGTGTGTATATATATATATGTGTGTGTATGTATGTATGTATGTATGTATATATATATACACACACACAATCACTCGTAAGTGGCATTTGCAGCAGT
>JAXCGZ010002010.1:17500-25000 GCA_037179515.1 Halocaridina rubra | reverse complement strand
CATCCTCGAAATTCCATACCAAGTTGTATATTATTAAGACCCCTTTCACACGACGCCACCATGGTGGCGTCGTGTGAAAGGGTACTAAGTGAGATCCCAAAGTTTCATCCTATCTTCGGTGTAGATGTAGGCATAGGAATAGAACAGTAACTATGGAAGACTTAACATCGAGCTGTCCAGAACAGTCCCATATGCCTTCAGCTATAGTATCGCAACGGGCGGTTGGTACCATGGACCACCCAGCTACATACATAACATTAATGGTATGTAATTGCTAAGCTATGTACCAAAATGGTCTTTCCTAATTCTTATGACCTTTCATCCTTCAAAAAGCAGATCTAATGTCATATCAGTGCCTAGTCCTCCATATCTCTGGGTCCTCTGTACTTTGACTGTTTTTTCTGTCTGTTGTTTTACTTTTAGTGACATTGCATCATCTCTGCCTTGCCCTTAACCTTTTTCTTTTCCTTCGTCTTGGTATTTTCTCGTGCCCGGGCCTTTATTGATGAGGGCAGTTTTTGCCTGTCCCGGTGTCACTCATAAAAAAAAATTATCTTCCATTTAGGAATATGACACATCATACGGTATAAATTTTTTTTTTGTATAGTTTGTGTCTTTAATTGTAAATAAAAAAAAAATCATAAATAACAGCAAAAACTTAGCAATAAAACAAATCAAAACCCTAAAAAAAATATCCGTAAGGCTGTTTGACCCCATCTTCCATTTTCCCATAAGTTCTGTCGTCTTCCCTCTCGTCCAATCTGGACCCTCACGAGAGTCACTCAAATCTCAAAAAGAGCTTTTTGCTACTTCCAGGAACCAGCAAATCGTTTCTATTTTCATGTTTGACCTTTTCCCAGAAAGGGGACATTGAAGTACCCCCGGCAACAAAGCTGTCCTCTCAGGACTCTTAGCGTTCAAAGCAAGAAGTCCGAGAATAAGAGTCTTTGGACTCCAGAGTGGCTTTTCTTCCATAGCCTGGAGTGTAAAAAGAATTATCTTGTAATATGGTTACGAGCTCCTGGTTTTGTGAGATATAATGGGGGAAGAGTTGTGTGTGTTTTTATATATTTTTAGAGGAAGGCTTGTTTAATATTATTTCTTTTTTTCATTTTATGTTATTATATTTTTATCTATATATAGTATATACACACATATATGTATGCATATACATATATATATATATATATATATATATATATATATATATATATATATATATATATATATATATAAAAGTAAGCAATTGTTTTTTTTCTTTTTATTTTAATTTTCCTTCATTATACGTGGCACATCGTTTATGGTTTATCCAATTCCCGACAATTTATCTAACAAGTGTCTCTCTCTTACATCAAAAAGCTGGATTTTAATACTTCATGAAATAGACAATATATCTGCAATAACTGTATTGTACTGTATGTAGTCACCGTGTCTCAAGCGGTAGCGTCCGTGACTCTAAGGGGTCAGGTCGAGAGTTCGCGCCCCGTCATGGTCTGGGGTTAGCAAGGGCATGCACTCAGGGTAACGATTACATCTTCCAAAACAAGTCCCTCGCAAGAAGGCAACCGTTCTAGCCCTTGGTTGAAAAGGGAGTCCGTGACTTAAAACCGGAACATGAACTGTATTGTACTGTACATCTTTGTACAAACGACATATCCACGTGCAATAGTGTGCATATAGCTCGTAGAAATATTGCTACTTGTCATTATATGCTGGAGCTGTAATACCCTGCCTAACGCCTCGTGGTGGGCTCAAACACAGGCTTGATGCTTCTCGAATCGAGTGCTCAAGCCACTGCGCTACCGCGGTCTCCTTATATACATCACAAAGTGGTCAGTCATTAATAGAGGAATTGAGTTAATGAATGTCACTCGAGGTGGTAATTGCGGTAATTAATGCATTAGTCACCCTTTTTTTTAATCCATTTTTGCCGATTATTCCAGACTACTGACATTTTTGTTCCAAAACTCTTTATTAGTACTGTACTGCTTATATACTCATGTACTGAATTTTGTTTATATATATATATATATATATATATATATATATATATATATATATATATATATATATATATATATATATATTTTTTTTTTTTTTTTTTTTTTTTCTTTTCTTTTTTTCCTAATAACTGGTTTAGACTGTATTATTTTTACGGCAACTCTTTTTGATGAATAATATTTATTCATCTTATATATATATATATATATATATATATATATATATATATATATATATATATATATATATGTATATATATATATATAAATATATATATATATATATATATATATATATATATATATATATATATATGTATGTTTGTATGTATGTGTGTATTGTAGTGCCTTATGCACACCGAAGCTCGGTCAAATATATTGTAAGTCCGATTCCCGGCCAGGGGAAATAAATAAATAAATATATATATATATATATATATATATATATATATATATATATATATATATATATATATATATATATATATATATATATATATATATATATATATATATATATATACTGTATATATATATATATATATATATATATATATATATATATATATATATATATATATATATATATATATATACTGTATATATATATATATATATATATATATATATATATATATATATATATATATATAAATAAATATATATATATATATATATATATATATATATATATATATATATATATATATATATATATATATATATATATATATATATATATATATACATATAGCCAGCTTATTAAAGCGTAAAATATGACGCTATTTCTCAGTTTTACATTAGAATCTTTTTATTTTGGAGCGAGGAGCGTCTTCATAAGATACGGCATTCATGAACGGATGGACAGCTTTTGTTGATGCATGATTGGTTAATACATCATGAATAATTATTCTAAGGACAATGTCATGAGCAAAGTACACTAAATTTTCCCACATATTCCCAATTTCCTTATTTTGATCATAAATTCCGAAATCCTTGTTGTAATTCTCCTATTTGCAGCAATATGAATCTTGGGAGTCATACGACAAAATTTTGAGGCTGTCAAAAGATACGTTTTGCTTGGTGCGATCATCGTTCAACGATGATCGTTCATGGCTCAACGATGATCGTCAAAACGATTGTCTAGAGCACTCATTGTTTGTTTCTGGAACAAAGAATTAACAAAACTATTTAAATAATCTCAACCTCATAAACAGTTCACATTCACCTGGAATTCACAGCTTTATATTTCAAGTGGTATTTTATTCTTTTATTAGCTGAATGTTACTGCTCTAGCCTAACCTAACCAATCTATCCTAATCTAACCTACCTTAACTTTAGCTGCATTCGTAATTATTATTATTATTGTACATTTTTTTTTTTTTTTTTCTGCAAAAGGTGCAGTGTCCAAAAGTCAATATTTACATAGTACCAATAAAGTATACATTCAAGGAATTAAAGGCCCGATTTCTTAAACAGTGTAAACCTAGGATACCATATTGTTAGTTAGCTAGACACACACCAATGGATTTCATAAACGCATCTGACGCGGTTCTGTGTATGGCTAGTATCCGAACGTGATCCTAGCCATACACAGAACCGCGTCAGATGCGTTTATGAAATCCATTTGTGTGTGTCTAGCTAACTAACAATATGGTATCCTAGGTTGACACTGTTTAAGAAATCGGGCCAAAATTGAATATTAAAATAACTTTGCAAATCTACACTTACCATTTGACAATGAGAACACCCATACTATTATTATTATTATTATTATTATTATTATTATTATTATTATTATTATTATTATTATTATTATTATTATTATTATTATTATTATTATTATTATTATTATTATTATTATTATTATTATTATTATTAGAATGATCCACATGGTCAGTTTGTCTAGTTCAGCTTGAAGTCAGTGTAAGGGAACCGCAGTAGCGAAGTGATTTGAGCGCTCGACTCGCGTGCGAGTCCACCGCGGGGTGTTAGGATGGGTCTCCAGTCTCTATTTTCCAGGATCAGTATGTCTGTGTCCATCTTGATTCAAATGGGGATTAAGAACATAGACGTCAAACAACAAGAAAAGCTGAAGTTATTGTAACTTTTGCTGAATAATAAAAAAAAAACTACTTTGCTGTTTAAAACACAAGTTTTTATTCGTTTTAATCAGAAGTTATATTTCGAGTTTTCGAATGAAATAGAATTCATACCGTTGTCGGCATATGGTAGTCACCGAGGCTCAAGCGGTAGCGTCCGCGACTCTGAGGCGTCAGGTCGAGGGTTCGCGCCCCGTTACAGTCTGAGGTTAGCAAGGGCATGCACTCAGGGTAACGATTACATCTGACAAAACAAGTCCCTCGCAAGAAGGCAACCTTACTAGCCCTTGGTAGAAAAGGGAGTCCGTGACGTAAAACCGGAACACAACGCAACCGTTGTCGGCATATGATTGAAATACGGAACTAACTTTGAAATGTTGGGTATTTCAGAAATACTTTATGTATTTTAAACACACTCAAACCCTCGAATTTCTTAGTGTCTGGCTAGTACAGTGGTAACGCGCTGACTTCGCATTCACGAGGTCGAGAGATCGGTTCCCGTCCAAGACCGAGAGTTTAAGCTGTTTACTGGCAGGTTACTGCTGTGGTTGGGCTCCACAGTGGGGGTTGGAGCTTTCCCCGGCTGACGAATACCCATTGTATAATGGAAATAAAGGTTTATTATTATTATTGTCGGCATATGACTGAAATAAGGAACTAACTTTAAAATGTTGGGTATTTCAGAAGTACTTTATGTATTTTAAACACACCCAAAACCCTCGAATTTCCTAATGAAGGTCCCACAGCAGAGTCAATTTGTCAATATTTTTCAACGAAATTACTGGCACTGCTGTCCAGGGTCATTTCTCCAGTGTCGAGGAAATTACGTTCATTACCTAATCTCATTACAGTGGAATGGGACTATGGCACCGGAAAGAGAGAATTTAGGTTTAAGAAACTCTAATCTGTATAGAAGTCACGGTGGCTCAAACGGTAGCGTCCGCGACTCTGAGGCGTCAGGTCGAGGGTTCGCGCCCCGTCACGGTCTGAGGTTAGCAAGGGCATGAACTCAGGATAACGATTACAGCTGCCTAAGCAAGTCCTTCGAAAGAAGGCAACCGTCCTAGCCCTTGGTAGAAAAAGGGAGACCGTGACGTAAAACCGGAATAGTCATTTAGTAGTCACCGTGGCTCAAACGGTAGCGTCCGCGACTTTGAGGTGTCAGGTCGAGGGTTCGCGCCCCGTCACGGTCTGAGGTTAGCATGGGCATGCACTCAGGGTAACGATTACTGCTGCCAAAACAAGTCCTTCGCAAGAAGGCAACCGTCCTAGCCCTTGGTAGAAAAGGCAGTCCGTGACGTAAAATCGGAACAAAACTCTAATCTGTATAGAATTAAAGTTCAGCATGATGTGATGACTTTTAAACAGAGACCCCATGTAATGTTATTTCTTTGAAAGAATGCGATAAATAGTCTCTATCTATCTGTCTACCTATCTATTTGTATATCAGTCTTTATTTTTATCTATTTATCTATTTGTCTATTTGTCATGTGAAATCACTGAATGTGCTTATATATATATATATATATATATATATATATATATATATATATATATATATATATATATATATATATATATATATATACATATATAATACATATATATATATATATATATATATATATATATATATATATATATATATATATATATATATATATATATATATATATTATATATTTATATATATATATATATATATATATATATATATATATATATATATATATATATATATATATATATATATATATATATATATATATATATATACATATATATATATATATATATATATATATATATATATATATATATACATATATATATATATATATATATATATATATATATATATATATATATATATATATATATATATATATACACGTATTATCTTGGTATGACACAGTACCAATGTTGAATATCAGAAATGTTTACGGAATTTTTATTCTTTTCAGAGAACCATACATTTTCTTGATCTATAAGATTGAATTAAACAGATTTATCTGTATTGGAACTAGGGAATAAAGTCACTCTACTCAATGTCTGTATTCAATTTAATCTCTCTTCCCAACCTCGCCCGTGGCTCTTTTTTTGCATTTAATTCAAATCCCTATTATATGGACATGAATGGTGATCGAAGAAAATACAGGAGGCAAGGCTTAGATGGTATGGACACCTGTTACGACCGGACGAACATCATATTGGAAGACATACGATGGAGATGGAAGTTCGCGGTAGAAGGAGGAGAGGATGACCAAGAAAAAGATGGCGTGATTGTATGGGGGAAGACTTGCAATGGAAGGGTATTGATGAAAATGAAGCACAGAACAGACATAGATGAAGACGACTCATTCACAACGGCGACCCCATATAAAAATGGGTTAAAGTTGAGAAGATGGTGATCAAATAAACACATTATTATATGTGAAAATATGAGCATTGTTCATGACATATCTTTTCTCTGCGGATATGTTTATTCCATTTTTGCACTCACGTGCATATTAATTAAATATATTGGCTGGTTATTAAACAACATATCATGTATGCAACGCGTTCTGTCTGAAGCACAGCGGGTATAACCTTTGAAGCGGGAGTTAATGGAGATATCGTATCATAAATGAGATATTATCATCAGCGAAGCTGATGGAGGCATGAAATGCCATTAACTTGCTGTTTTGCTCCATTTGCAAGATATCCCATTCGTAGTCACCGTGGTTCAAACGGTAGCGTCCGTGACTTTGAGGCGTCAGGTCGAGGGTTCGCGCCCCGTCACGGTCTGAGGTTAGCAAGGGCATGCACTCAGGGTAACGATTGAGTCTGCCAAAACAAGTCCTTCGCAAGGAGGCAACCGTCCTAGCCATTAGTTGAAAAGGGAGTCCGTGACGTAAAACCGGTTTTAAGGAAATTTTTAGGTAATAGTTGTATGGAAAAAAATGGGATATTTCCATAATTTTAAATATGTTCCGGTTTTACGTTACGGCCTCCCTTTTCTACCAAGGGCTAGGACGGTTGCCTTCTTGCGAAGGACTTACTTTGGCAGATGTAATGGTTACCCTGAGTGCATGCCCTTGCTAACCTCAGACCGTGACCGGGCGCAAAACCTCGACCTGACGCCTCAGAGTCACGGACGCTACCGCTTGAACCACGGTGACTACCCATAATTTTAAATATGTGGTTATGGAAATTTTATCAAACATGACCCTTATGAAAATTCGGAATAAGCGAAATTATCTCCTAAATGTATCTTGATGATTATAAGAATTATATATATTTTTTTTTTCATTAATTAATAAATACCTTGATACATGGATTCCACTGCTGAATTATTTTTTAATGAATCAATGAATGCATTTGCAATTTTCTTGTAAAACTGTCATATTCTTGTTCTA
>JAXCGZ010002010.1:0-15000 GCA_037179515.1 Halocaridina rubra | reverse complement strand
ATTAAGTGCAGACGCAGTCAAAGCTCTTTGGAGTTATATGGCCTTTGTTCTTCTGCCAAAAAAAAAAAAATCCTATTTTGCGAAACATCTTTTTGTCCTTTATATAACTTGGCCTTTTGTCCTTTATATAACTTGGTCCTCTTCTTTGCTTAGACTAGCCTGAGCAGTGGCACTGGCAAGATGCAAGTGACGGACCAGAAAATCCACAAGACTCACTCGAGCCGATAACATTTTCATTCTTATAGTTTAGCTTCGAATTTAAAGTTCGAAGCTTCGCATTCTTCGCCTGGTAGTGTAAGTAGCTTGTTACGGGAGATCCTTCCAGTTCCCTGGATTTCTCTTAAGCCCTTCCTCCCCCCACCCCTCCCACCCCTCCCACCCCTCCCACCCCTCCAATTTCCAGCTGCTTGGATTTCTCTTAAACCCTGACTCCCAACTTTGCTTTCTGGGGGCAAAGCTTCGTGAAAATATACGACCCAAAAACTTATTTCATTTTTTTTTTATGTCTACATTGGAAGAGACATTACAAATTACATTTCAACATTCACTTATTCTTTATGTGCACATTATTATCCCTTCCCATCTGACAAGTCATTACACTCTCCATCTCTGTTTCTCTTTACTTAATGTATTCTTCGTGCCCAGGCCCGATGAGGGCTGTTTTATTATTCTTTTTGCCCGTCCTGGTGTCACAAAAGAAAAAAAAGTTTTCACATCAAGTTTTCACATCAAGGTGGCACGTCGCACGTGACATACCACGTGGCACCCTTTTTGAAGACGAACGTCCGGAAATATATGAAACCTTTCACAGAGAAGTGGCATGACACGTCCCATGTGCCACGTGCGACTTGCGTGGCACTCAGAGTGGCGCATGAGTCGCACGTGGGACATGGGACGTGTCTCGCCACTTCAGTGTGAAAGGTTTCATATATTTCTAGATGTTCGTTTTTAACTGGCGTGCCACGTGGCATGCCACGTGCGACGCGCCACTTTTGTGTGAAAGCGGCCTAAGTCTTGATCATCATATTTAATGCTTTTCCAGCTGCCTTGGTCTCTGTGTCAGTCCTTTTCAAAGCCCTAGAGATTCGCCCTTATTACTCTTCCTAAGTTTAAAAAAAAATTACTTTGTTTCGGTTTTTACGTCACGTACTCCCTTTTCTACTAAAGGGCTAGGACGGTTGCCTTCTTGCGAAGGACTTGTTTTGGCAAATGTAATCCTTACCCTGAGTGCATGCCCTTGATAGCCTCAGACCGTGACGGGGCGCGAACCCTCGACCTGACGCCTCAGAGTTGAGGACGCTACCGCTTGAGCCACGGTGACTACTTTACAAAAAATTACTCTGGTAAACCCAAATGTTTCTTCTTCTTCTTCTCATTTGATTAATAATATTGTCTCCTTATCTTTTCCTACTTACGCAACGGCTCCTTTGTCTCTTTCATATCTATGTGTCTTTTGTGCACATCTGTGTTCCTATATCATGAGTCTTTATTTGATATCCTTGCTTGAAGTGTGTACTGATTTTCATTTCAAGATGGTCTCATTATTATTATTATTTATTATTATTATTATTATTATTATTATTATTAGTTGTAGTAGTAGTAGTAGTAGTAGTAGTATCTTCGTCGTCATCTTCATCATTATTATTATTATTATTATTATTATTATTATTATTATTATTATTATTATTATTATTATTATTATTATTATTATTATTATTATTATTATTATTATTATTATTATTATTGTTATTATTATCGTCTTCATCATCATTTTCATGATGATGTTGATGATGATAACAGTAATAAAATATATTAGTAATTATTATTATTATTGTTGTTATTATTATTATTGGTATTAGTATTAGTCAGTAGTATTATTATTATTATTAGTGTATCATTATTATTATTGGTATTAGTATTATCATATTATTATTATTATTATTATTATTATCATCATTATTATTATTATTATTATTATTATTATTATTATCATTAGTATTATTATTATTATTATTATTATTAATTATAGTTGTTGTTGTTGTTGTTGTTGTCTTAAGAACTACTTGTCATACCTATCAGATGAACAAGTAAGAACTTCTTTCTTACGCGTTCTGTTCTTTCAACCATTAAGAAGTAATACTTGATTAGTAAAGTTATCAGTTGATGTGTTCTCAGTTATAGCAACTTGGACGAGAGGTGAACATCTCTGATTGCAATGCACTGTTTTATATATTACAGTTAATCCCCATTTGAATGGGGGTGGACACAGGTATGTTGGACTCGGGGGATTAAGGCAGGATACCCTTCCTAATGACCCGCGGTGGGATCGTACCCGTATGAGTCATTTCCCCACTCTCACACTCTACCAGTGTGCTACCGCGACTCCCCGACTGCAAACTATGCAAACATTATCGCGTGCAGGAATCTCTGGAGTTCGATTCCCGAGAGCTTATTTACAGAACTTGTATTTCTTAAGCCAATGGTGTTTGTAAATCAGACAGAAGGGTAATCTTACAAAGAGTTGCTATATATTAGCTTTAATATGGAAAAGTTCAATGGTGCGATTCAAAGAAGGTATACATTGTTAATTGATTTAAGAACATCATTATTTCAACCTTGTGTTCTATCTCCCATATATAGAAGGGACCAGCTATATGTGTGTTTGTATATATATATATATATATATATATATATATATATATATATATATATATATATATATATATATATATATATATATATATATATATAATATATATATATATACTATATATATATATATATATATATATATATAGCCATTGGTAGAGATATATTTGTTTTTAAAATTATTCTTACTTCTTGGACAGGATAAATTATTATACTGAAAAATGCAAGAAAAAAAAACATGTATATGTATTCATTGTAAACAGTCCTGGATAGCTGTGGTAAATTGATTTATAGATAAACTCTCCGATTTGTTTCTGATTTTTAAGACTTCGTGTATGAAATAATAATTTTCCTTAAAAAATTCATATAGCTTTATAATCTAAAAGGTTTTTTTTATTTCGTTTTTAGTCATGCGCCATTTCATTGTTAGTTACCAATTAGCCCTTTCTATTCCATCATATTTAATTGGAAAGGAATATTTCTCTAAAAATTCAGTATTTTCATAATAATATTACTGTGGCTCAAACGGTAGCGTCTGCGACTCTGAGGCGTCAGGTCGAGGGTTGGCGCCCCGTCACGGTCTTAGCTTAGCAAGGGCATGCACTCATTGTAGCAATTACATCTGCCAAAACAAGTCCTTCGCAAGAAGGCAACCGTCCTAGCCCTTGGTAGAAAAGGGAGTCCGTGACGTAAAACCGGAACAACATTACTTAATAAAGCTATGCTTACTAAGGCTTATCTTCTTTATAAAGTTATAAATATTAAGGGTAATTTTTCACTATAAATCAGTGCATATTAAGGCATTATCTCAATTTTGTCTTTAATGATGATTCTTAAGGAATATTCTTCTAAAATTCAGTATTTTCAAACTCAGCTTTCTTTATAAAGCTGTCCCTAGTAATATTCATTTTTCTTTATAAAGCTACGCTTATTATCTCAATCTTGTCTTCCGAGATGATTCTAAAGGAATATTCTTTTAAAATTCAGTATTTTCAAACTCAGCTTTCTTTATAAGGCTCTTCTTATTAAGGTTCATTTTGCTGTATAAAGCTATGCTTTTTATGGCTTTATTTTCCAATATAAAGCTATGCATATAAAAGCTTTATCTCAGTGTTTAGTGATGATTCTTAGAGATATTCCTCAAAATCTCATTATTTTTACATCATCTTTTTTTTTAAAGCTATGCTTTATAAGGTTTTATTTTTCTTTATAAAGCTATAATTATTAAAGCTTTATCACATTCTTGTCTTTAATGTTGATTCTTAAGAGATATTCCTCAAAATCTCATTATTTTTGCATCATCTTTTTTTATAAAGCTGTGCTTTTTATGGCTCTATGGCTATGCATATTAAAGCTTTATCTCAATCTTGTCTTTAATGATGATTCTTAAGAGATATTCCTCAAATCTCATTATTTTTACATCATCATTTTTTATAAAGCTATGCTTTATAAGGCTTTATTTTCCTTTATAAAGCTATTCTTATGAATGCTTTATCTCAATCTTGTCTTTAATGATGATTCTTAAAGAGATATTCCTCAAAATCTCATTATTGTTAAATCATCTTTTTTTTATAAAGCTATGCTTTATAAGGCTTTAGTTTTTCTTTAAAAAGCTATCATTATTAAAGCTTTATCTCAATCTTGTCTTTAATAATGATACTTAAGAAATATTCCTCAAAATCTCATTATTTTTACATCTTTTTTTTATAAATCTTTGTTTTATAAGGATTTAATTTCCTTTATAAAGCTATGCTTATTAAGGCTTTATTTCAACCTTTTCTTTAATGATGATTCTTAAGAGATATTCCTCAAAATCTCATTATTTTTACATCATCTTTTTATTATAAATCTTTGCTTTATAAGGCTTTATTTTCCTTTATAAAGCTATTCTTATAAAGGCTTTATCTCAATCTTGTCTTTAATGATGATTCTTAATAGATATTCCTCAAAATATCATTATTTTACATCATCTTGTTTAATAAAGCTATGCTTTATGAGGCTTTATTTTTTCTTTATAAAGCTATCCTTATTAAAGCTTTTTTCACTCTTGTCTTTAATGATGATTCTTAAGAGATATTCCTCAAAATCTCATTATTTTTCCATCATCTTTCATTATAAAGCCGTGTTTATTAAGGCTCATTTTCTTTTGTAAAGTTGTGTTTATAAAGGGTTCATATTAATCTTGTCTTTACATAATGAACTCTTTTCAGCTAATATTCCTGACTACATCCTGAGCCTCTTCTGATCCTCTGTCGAACGTCAGACCACCTTCATTTCTTGCTCATTCTTATCTCGGCGTCATTTTGCCAACATTCAAGATTTTGTTCCAAATTAAACCTTTGAAGAACCATTTTAGAAACTCTTTCAACATTTATTTTCGGTATAGAAGGAACGAAAAATTATTCTTTTATGTAAATAAATGTGATTTTATTTTTAAACTTTTGAAAATCAGTGCTTGCCATCTTGAGACATTTATCTTGATTTCACATGAAATTTCATCTGGTTTTTCGTGATGCCCTGAAAAGGAGTTCATGTCTAAAGGGCTATTTTTATTTCGTGTTAATTGAGTTCAGTTAACTTTTAGCTAATTTCAGCCTTAGTTCCCCGGCTCTAGTTTGTCTGTCCATTCCCATTAGAAAAAGAATCAATAGTGACACAAAACTTTAAACAATAACGACTTTACCTAACCTCTCAACATGCTTAATATTTGCCTATTTTGTTCTGGTTTTACGTCACGGACTCCCTTTTCTACCAAGGGCTAGGACGGTTGCCTTATTGCGAAAGACTTGTTTTGGTAGATGTAATTGTTACCCTGAGTGCATGCCCTTGCCATCCTCAGACCTATATTCACTGAAATTTGGATAGTTGAGAGAGAGAGAGAGAGAGAGAGAGAGAGAGAGAGAGAGAGAGATTATTTTTTATTTTATTTTATTAATTTATTGCGCCAAGGCGTCAGACATTACATGAACACGTACAAAATCAATGGCAACCTAATGCTTCAAATGGATACACAACCAAGAATAGAACATAGTTTACAGGGAGGTGTACACATTGATAAAACATTGCTGCATACTAACACACAACTCACAGTATGGCAGCACAAAGTACAAGAGAGAGAGAGAGAGAGAGAGAGAGAGAGAGAGAGAGAGAGAGAGAGAGAGAGAGAGAGAGAGAGAGAGAGAGAGAGAGAGAGAGAGAGCTCATCGACTCGTTAATTTTTTCAAGCTTTACCTCTTGTGATGAGTCTGTCGGAACCCTCGCTCTTTTTTCAATTTCTCGGAAGGTCGAGACTTGGTTGTTAGCGGTCTCATAAGTTATGTACCGGAGAACAGGAACAGATATTAAGAGATAGCTGGAAGTAACCGTGGCTTTTAGCGTCTCTTTTTACTACTCTAACAGAAATATCGCTTTGTTTTTATATGTTTGGGATGGTAAGAGAATTAAGATAGATATCAGGATACAAAGCTGTTTTGTTAATGGAGTCTTTTGTTTGTTTGTTTATTCATATGTGATGGAATAAATTTTCAATTCTAGAGCGTCTTTTTTTTTTCTCTGGAGCGCAGTTGTAAGAACACTCGACGGGAAAAATGACAGCCCCGTGTTTGAGCTTACTGTGGGGCGTTAGAAAAGGTAGCAAGCCTTAAAGGGGGGTTTACACGGTCAAACGGTTCGTCGAACGCGGTTCGACAGACAAGTGTTTGAAGTGATGTTCGAACGTGTGAACGGGGTATTTGGTTGTCGAACACGGAACGTGTTCGACAACCAAATACCCCGTTCACACGTTCGAACATCACTTCAAACACTTGTCTGTCGAACCGCGTTCGACGAACCGTTTGACCGTGTAAACCCCCCTTAATTCTGTAGTCTCAATCTGTGTCCATCCCCATCCTAATGGGGGGTTAATAATGACATAATGTTTCAAACATCAACAACAATATCCAGTGTAAAAGGAAGATACATATGGTCTTGTTGGGCGCTAAAAAGTATGTTTTATACACACACACACACACACACACACACACACACATGCTCACTCACTCACTCACTCACTCACTCACTCACTCACTCACACACACACACACACACACACACACACACACACACACACACACACACACACACACACACACACACACACACACACATACACACACATGCATAATAATGGATTGAAATCCGTAGAAAGACAGACTTGAGATTGGAAAATGCGATGAGGTAATTGCTTTTGTTATACAATGTGCTTTTATATAATTACTGGTCTAAGGTTAGCAAGGGCATGCACTCAGGGTAACGCTTACCCTTGCCAAAACAAGTCCTTCGCAAGATGGCAACCGTCCTAGCCCTTGATAGAAAAAGGGAGTCCGTGACGTAAAACCGGAACGAACATCTGACAAGTCACAAACTTCCCATCTCTTTTTTTTTTTGCTTTATGTTTCTTCGTGCCCAGGCCTGATGAGGGCAGTTTTCTTTGCCCGTCCTGGTGTCACTCATTTAAAATAAAAATAAAAATAAAAATAACGTACCATTTCTTTGCTTTACGAATTCGGTATTAATAAGCAAAACTTTAAGCTTTACTTGCGAAGTGTGTCGTCACTGCGTTTTTATAAAACAAAACTGAGCCATGTTTTGGCAGTGTAGCATTCACCACTAAATCCTTCTCCGAGTTTGAGATTTGAAGCAGGATATTTTCATTTATTTTTTTTTTTTTACTTATTAATGGAGTCTTTATTTGGGAGATTTATCAAATTATGGTACAGTATGTGATTTCTCTTCTGCTCATTTACTAATTACATTACCTGTGGTATGTTGCTCTCTCTCTCTCTCTCTCTCTCTCTCTCTCTCTCTCTCTCTCTCTCTCTCTCTCTCTCTCTCTCTCTCTCTCTCCTTTCTAGATAACCCACTTAGCTTCTTTTTGACAGAAATTAAATATATATATATATATATATATATATATATATATATATATATATATATATATATATATATATATATATATATATATATATATATATATATATATATATATATATATATTATATATATATATATATATATATATATATATATATATATATATATATATATATATATATATATATATATATATATATATATATATATACATATATATATCAAGTAGATTTTTTCTTCACTGAGGCGAAGACACTGTTCTGGGGACTGGTCCATTAGCTAATTGAAAAGAGGCTTAAGTCTCAAGAGGGACAGGATGTTTTTCAAGCACTAGGAGAAAAAGAGAATGCCTTTCAAATTTTAAGGTGAATAAATAAATATATAAATAAATAAATAAATAAAAGAATAAATAATTAGGGTGTTCAATATCCTATCTCTGGAGCTTTTGAATATAATGTCGAGCAGTTAATGGAGTTGAAGAAGTAATAGGCCTACGTCTTTTCATATTCAAGTTTTGGAGTTTCTGTGTGATTACCTAATTGTGATTACCTAATTGTGTTTACGGGAAAGAGCCCAAAGCTCGTATCTTCCCGTCTCCTCATCGGTTCCATTTTTAGACTTAGTGATACTTATCGTACCTGTCCTTAAAACTATGGATTGAGATAGCATTAACTACCTCCTCGCTTACCAATTCCAATTATCAACTACTCTTACACTGAAAAGGTATTTCCTTACATCCTGCAAACAAGTTTTCTTACGAAGCTTCAAACTATGACCTCTAGTTCTAGAGCCAGCCATATCGAAATATCGATCCCTATCCACTCTATCATAACCATGAAGGAATTTAAAGACTGTCACCATATCCCCCCTTACTCTTCTAGCTTCGAGTGATGGCAAGTCTAATTCCCTCAGCCTCTCATCATAACCGAGATTGCGTATTTCTGGCACCAGTTTCGTGGCATGTCTTTGAACTTTTTCAAGCTTAGCTATGTGCTTTTTCAAGTGCGGATTCCAAAAGGGGGCTGCATATTCGAGTTTTGGCCTCACATAGGTTACATAAATATTTCTGAACATTTCCTTGTCCATGTGCCTGAAGGCTACCCTTACATTTGATAAGAATGCATATGCTGCCCTTACTACGCCATTTATATGTATTTCTGGAGACAAATCTGCCAGTATGTTTACTCCTAGATCTCTCTCATTTTCTGTCTCTTTAAGTTGTACTCCAGCCACCGAGTAGTCAAGCTTGGGCCTTCTTGCACTTGTACCCATTCTCATTACCTTACATTTTGAGGTATTGAATTTCATTAGCCACTTTTCTGACCACTCATGCAGATTATTTAGATCCTCCTGAAGTTCTCTACCATTGTTCTCATTTTTTACTTTCTTCACAATCTTTGCATCATCTGCAAACATATTCATGAATGAATTTACACACTCTGGTAGGTCATTTACATATACAAGGAACAAAAGTGGCCCTAAAACTGAACCCTGTGGAACTCCACTACTAACTCTTCTCCATTCAGACACTGAGTGTCTTACTCTAACCCTCTGTTCCCTTCCTTCTAAGTAAGTTTTTATCCATTCCAAGACATTTCCACCTATTCTAGCCATTGATTGCAGCTTCCTAATAAGTCTCCCATGTGGAACAGTGTCAAACGCTTTCTGGAAGTCTAGGAATATGCAATCTGCCCAGCCCTCTCTTTCCTGTAAGATTTGGCTTACCTCATCATAAAATTCTAATAAGTTTGTTACTGTTTATCTTCCTTCTCTGAAGCCATGTTGCCTCACTGACAAAAAGTTGAAGGATTCCAAGTGAAGAGAGATATGTTTCCTTAGTAGTTTCTCCATAAGTTTGCAAACTATGCTGGTCAAGGAAACTGGTCTATAGTTCAGAGCCGTATCCCTCCTTCCCTTTTTGAAGATAGGTATCACATTTGCTTGTTTCCAGCATCTTGGAATCTCCCCCGACTCCAGTGACTCCTTAAATATGATACTTAGTGCCACTGATATTGTGTTTGCGCATTTTTTAAGCACATGAGGGGATATGTCATCAGGACCTGTAGCTTTATGAACATCTAAATCCATCAGCGCTTTGCATACCTCTGTGGCTGTAAGGTTGATGTTCTCTAATACCGGCCCTTGAGCTTCTATCACTGCAATCTGAGGGGGTGGGGTATTTTCTACTGTAAATACTGACTGAAACTCCTTGTTCAATTCTTTGCAGATCTCTTCGTCCGTCTCAGTGATGCTTCCATCCGCTCTCTTTAGCCTTAAAACCTGTTCTTTTACCTTCAGTTTTCCTCTGTGTGTGTGTGTGTGTGTGTGTGTGTGTGTGTGTGTGTGTGTGTGTGTGTGTGTCCTTATTCGACCTCCTGGCGATGGTGATTCTGTAAATATTGAACATGTTATTGTTGTTATTAAAGTTCTTTAGTTTTTTTTTTATTAATGGTGTGTATATTCTCTCTCTCTCTCTCTCTCTCTCTCTCTCTCTCTCTCTCTCTCTCTCTCTCTCTCTCTCTCTCTCTCTCTCTCTCTCTCTCTCTCTCTCTCTCTCTCTCTCTCTCTCTCTCTCTCTCTCTCTCTCTCTCTCTCTCTCTCTCTTTAATTCATTGAGATATTCGGATACGAATATTTCACTTATTCTGCTTTTGCTACATTTGCGATATATTCCTCGTATGTTATCCTGCACAATACAAAATTATTGAAAGTTTTCAAGGGCTGTAAATTTGAATCAATAGATCCAAAGGTATCAGCGTCCACCCACATTCGAACTGGGACTAATTGTGATTACATAAATTGGTGTATTTAAGTGTGACTTACAAGAGTGTCTGAAATAAAGTTTGTTTTTACGTCACGGCACCTCTAGGGAAAAAGGGACATATGTGAAGATGTCTTTGTTAAAAGTGTAGTTGAGTAATAATGATATAATGTTTTAATAACAATAATAATGATGATAATAATAACAATAATAATTATAATAATAGTAATAATAATAATAATGTGATGATCATGATCATAATGATAATTGCAATATAATAATAATAATGATAATAATAATAATAATAATAATGATGATGATGATGATGATAATAAAAATAATAATAATAATAATAATAGCAACAGCAGTAGTAGTAATGGAGGCAGTAATAGTAGTAGTAGTAGTAGTATTAATAGTAATAGTAGTAGTATAAGTGATGGTAGCCGTAGAAGTAGCAGTCCTAGACATACATTAACTCTTCTTGGAAGCCAAAAAGATAGAGCAATAGGCTGTTCTCATCGAAGTAAAGAATTCTTTATACTGAATTTGTCTTTCTGGTCAATGGTTACGAGGTACTTACTACCCTTATGCTAGAGGGAGGCCTAGGTTTGGGTGGATGGATGGAGTAAGGAGAACCCTGAATGATAGGAGGATGGATGTGAGGGAAGCAAGCGAGCGTGCTGGGAATAGGAATGAGTGGCGAGCGATTGTGACGCAGCTCTGATGGGCATCTGCTGTTACCATGGGGCTGCATCTTACAGAGGTAGCCCTGTGGTAGGGGCAGTAGGAGGAGTTGGCAGTTGTGAAGCGACACAGGTTGTGGAAGAGCCGGGAGGATGGGCTGTGGCACTCCAGCAGTGCCATCTGAACGGTCGCTAGCTCCCTCGTCAGTGACCATAGCGAAAAGTAATCCACTTATTGTTTTCCTTTCTTGATGTCGGCTACCCCCCAATTAAAAGGGGAAACAGCCAAGGTAGATAGATTTCAGTCTCTATGATGATATAGTAATTATATTAATCATTCATACTAGATAATGAACAAGATATGTCAAAACAAATTGCTAAATATTTATATATGTTATATTTGTCTCATAAAACACACACACACACACACACACACACACACACACACACACACACATACGCACAAACACGCAAACGCACACACAGTGTAGTCTCGAAGGTAACGCTTTCAGTATGGCCTATTTTTTTTTTCTTTACAGGGCCATAAACGTGGATGAGGTAGCCATTAAGGGCGTTATAAATTGGGCCAGAGTCTATTAGGCTATAAAGAGATGTTGCTTCCAACCCCCCTCCCCCCCATCCGCAAATGGCTTCTATCGTAATGATGATGATCATTCAATAACCGCAATTACAATTGCGCTGATTACTTGGTACAATTAGTGATATATATATATATATATATATATATATATATATATATATATAATATATATATATATATATATATATATATATAATTGCATGTAATTATATTTTGGTATATTTTTCTCATTTCCCATTGGTTAGAATTTCACATTTATGATAGCGTAATATCCATTATACCCATTTTTATTTCTCCTTCAACCCATTTTCATCACTGTTTCACCTATGCATTAGGTTTGTCATCTTGACAAAAAAACACTCAGGTAGCACTACTTCTTCTTCGTCTACATCTTTTCCCACTTTTATGTGGGGTCCATGTTTCTGGCCAGTGTTCTCCACATGTTCCTGTTCCATACCTCATCACCCAACAAACCTTTAGACATCAGGTCTTCATTGATGCAATCCATCCACCTACGCTTTGGTCTCCCTCTCCTTCTCCTACCCTGTATATCCATTTCCATCACCCTCCTCCCAACATGCTGTTCATCCCTCCTAACTTAGCACAACAAGCAAAATTGTGGTCTGTGGTCTTGCGATACGTAAGAGAAAAAAAATATTTGTAAATATCCTCGCTTGTCTATTGGGCGTTTCTATTTCATCTGCATTTTCGTTTTAACCAGCTGCAGCTGTTGGGCCGAGCGGCGGAAGATCCTTGCTCTCTTAACCTGCAGTTTACCCAAGCAGGGTGGTGGATGTGGGAAAGTATGGTAGCACTATCTCCAAGGAGCTAAGAGGAGTGATTGAGGTATATTAGTTTCTAATGAATGTCTGTTTTAACTCTGCCACCCCCATGCAGGGGGTAGAGGCGTTGTATATGCATATTTCTTGGTTTCTGAGGAAGAAGTTGATTAAATTTACTTCAATACTGAAATGTCAGTAGTTAGGAGGTATATTGTAAGGACTGCCTCCTAATGACCTTTTAAACTGATGGCACAGTGCCAGTATAAGGAAAATACAGTTTATTTGACCAAGACAATTTCTTTTACCTTTGAATAAAACTGTACATTGCAGGATTTAAAAGAAGAAACTTCTACAGCTTCGACCATGGGGCACACACACACACATACGAATTATCTATCAAACTTTGAGAAGTCACATTTTATGATTTTACCCATGTAAAATGTTTTAGAGGAAAAAAAATTGATTAAAAACGAAAAAAACTCTTTCCCTTTACTCTGAAGATACCGATAATAATAAAAAAAAGTTCTTGGGAATGTACGTCTGTTGGAAAGGCTTTATCTTCATCTGCGGGGCGTTAGGAAGGGAAACCAGCCTTAATTCA
The DNA here is from genome assembly GCA_037179515.1 of Halocaridina rubra. NCBI lineage: Eukaryota > Metazoa > Arthropoda > Malacostraca > Decapoda > Atyidae > Halocaridina > Halocaridina rubra. The sequence continues at coordinate 2,012 of JAXCGZ010002010.1, read as the reverse complement.
TCAGTTGCAACCTGTGTTCATTCCAGTTTTATTATGGATTAATAGTGACACATAAAACTAACAACACCAACAAAGGAGACAGGTATTAGTCATGACTTATACCGATAGGGTAAAATCAGATCTGTATCTCTGAGTGTGTAATAATAATACTAAACCTTTATTTCCATTATACAATGGGTATTCGTCAGCCAGGGCAAGCCCCAACCCCCCACTGTGGTGTCCAACCACAGCAGTTCCTGCCAGTAAACAGCTTAAACACTCGGTCTTGGACGGGAACCGATCTTTCGACCTTGTGAATGCGAAGCCAGAGGATTTATGTAATAGAGTGCCGGAATAACAGAGAGAAGTGTTTATAATGGGAGATATCTTTCCGATGGTCACTGTGCTGTGAATCATCCTATGTCTCACCTTGATCGAAGCTTCTCCTCGGGATCAGTTACACTACTGCTCGGTAAGAGTGTTACATTTTGTGTCCTTACTCTGAAGGTTTACACGCTGGCTAAAATATTTTGTACTGAAGAATCATTTGGTGTTTCAGTAAAATTTACCTCATTTCTCACATGTGATCTATCTTTCCCATATCTTATTAAGTTAATGTCTTCTCATGATAGGGGAAGATCAGGCCAAATTTATTTGGAGGTAACTGTATCAGTGGTAGGTAGCGCGTTGGGGTGTCAGATTCGTGGACTACCATTGATAGGTTGTGTTACATTCACCAGTAGGAGCTCCATATATATATATTCAGTTTAGAGTTACGTAAATACCCCCATGTTGGGGCACATCATTTTGCAAAACTGACTTGTTTAGTCTCCAAAGATTATCTTGTATTGGTCAAAACTCATTACTGAAACCTACCGGAAAATTTCTTAATAATTTTTTATAATTCTGTTCCACTTTGGGCTAGAGAACCGTGACATACTCATAGGTGCCTTTTCGATGAAAGGTGCAATGACTTGACCTAAGGTTGCCATGTATTGGTCAAAATTCAGAACTACAATCGACAAGGATTTAGTACTATTTTGCTTTAAACTGAAGAATATTTTCAAACTTTAATAATTAATACAACCACGGTGCAAACTACCCATATAGCCAGTGATATAAAGTTACCACAAGAAATAAGAAGTACAGTAGAAGCATCCTATAGTATGTCTAAGAATATGACCCCGATTAGGAGTGTAATGGTTTTCAGAGCTTGACCTGATTTGCTAAGCCTCAGCCAACGCAGAGGTCACTCGAAGCACTTCAGTACCACGTGACAGTTTTTACACGTTTATTAGTAACATATACCACGCAGACTAATCTTGTAAACAATACACGTCAATAATACTACGTCATTGATTTGTAACTGAATGATGATTTCAGTTTGTATATTGCATTCCATCCGAGGAACATACTTTGTAAAATAAATCATTTTTAACTCTCAAAGGAATGCTAAAAGATGTTTTTCTCTTTCATCATTAACTGCTGTATAAGCAATATATTCACCAGATGAGTCACGCAAGTATATTCATGCCTTGTAGATATACATTAAGTAATGGAAACCTGTTGGAGAGTTAGATGAAAAAGAGGAGTGTGGGTGTACCATGGCATATTAGATCATAGTAAATAGACACATACACACCTAATGAAAGAGGGGTGGATGCGTGACCTATTTGCAGGACTGGATGTCACTTGAGTTTATTGGCAGGACTGGATGTCAAGCCACGCCCTGCCCTTGGGGTATTTCAAGATGCCTCCGGGGCAGACACAGTTAGTTAGAGACCGGGCCTTGCCAGCAGCAGACTTAACACAGTGCAGCTTAGTTAGCCTCCCCCTTTTGGGGTGGGAATCAGGAATTAGTCGTGACAGGAACTGTAGTAATTGGAGCTCTGAGTACATAGATGTTAAATAATAATAAAGCAATATAAAGAAGATGTTTTTCACCAACCACGCTACCATAATTATAACTTGTATAAAATAGAAATCTCCCGACATATTTGGTGTCATCAAGTGGAACAGTAACCCCACTATAC
>JAXCGZ010002009.1:120000-138800 GCA_037179515.1 Halocaridina rubra | reverse complement strand
AATACCTCGGAGATGTAATCAAAGGTGTTGTTGAGTGCATGTGGGTGTCTATATACACATCCCAGGATGAATGAAGGGGATTTCCTACTCTGAACAGTCAACCAAATGTCTTCGAGATGAGGAGGTCGCTCGACTTCAGGGGTCTTTAATAGGGAGACCGTTAGATGATTTCTTACATACACCCCCACACCCCCACCCCTACCGCCATCAAATCGATAAAAAGAATACTCAGGTATAGCAACAAAACCAGACTGCATATTTGCTTGGAGCCAAGTTTCACAAACACACATTATATCCACGTTATTTTCTCTGATCATTAGTGCAATATTTTCGAATTACCCAGAAGTGATTGTGCATTGATGTGTTGTATGTTTATGAACTGTTTCAATAAGCCTGTATTACAATGTGATTGCTATATATTTAAGGGACATAATCTTGTTTTATGGCCATGTTCACGGCAGTGACCACATTTAAGTCTATAGTTAAACCAACAGTGGGAAAGATCATGGTTTATTTCCCCACAGTTTGAACAGGGCTGTCGACGACTGTAGAGCTGCTGCAATTTCTCCCTCTCCCGGGGACGCTGGGGGTAGCGCCGTGGTTGGTCGAGATCATGGAGACTGTGATTCATCCTCGAGTCTCGTCTCCATCCTCGAGTACCAGGTGGGATTTGACGATTCTGATGACGAAAATCCCGGGTATGACGTCCATCCGAATGCTGTTGAGAGAGAGAGAGAGAGAGAGAGAGAGAGAGAGAGAGAGAGAGAGAGAGTAGCACATGATGCATAAAAGGGAATTATAGAGAGAGAGAGAAAGAGAGAGAGAGAGAGAGAGAGAGAGAGAGAGAGAGAGAGAGAGAGAGAGAGAGAGAGAGAGAGAGAGAGAGAGAGAGAGAGAGAGAGAGAGAGAGAGTAGCACATGATGCATAAAAGGGAATTAGAGAGAGAGAGAGAGAGAGAGAGAGAGAGAGAGAGAGAGAGAGAGGAGAGAGAGAGAGAGAGAGAGAGAGAGGGAGAGAGAGAGAGAGAGAGAGAGAGAGAGAGAGAGAGAGAGAGAGAGAGAGAATTTTCGTTTCCCCTTCGGAAGCAGATGAAAAGTCAAGCTATCAATAAACAGAGAAACGGATAGTGTAAAGCGACAAGGATCTCCAGTTACTGGTGCCAGAAGCGAGGAAAGAGGTGCTAACTAGAGACACCCGGATTGCCTTAAACTGACGAGGGACAGCTTCTTCAGGATGCACAATATAGTAGGGCACGGACAATTTCCCCTTAGGAGAATTGCCCCTTGGACGATTGTTCCGTAGACTAGTGCCCCTAATTCTAATGCAAAAGAGGACAATTGCCCCTTGAATATATTTATGTTAAGTATATCATGTGATTAAGATATAAGGAATGATTAGAAGTTCAGTGTGAAAAATTAATTATTTCATACTTGGTTAGGTTAGGTAAGGAGTAGTTGTGCTAAGGGGCAACTGTCCTAAGAGTAAGTGCCTAATGGGGCAATTCTCTAACCTTCATCCAAAGTATCTTACACAACGACACATTTCAGCAAATAAGTTTGCTTATATCGCAAGATTTATAATCAGAGAAGAACATCGTTTTACAAAGATACAGATATCGTAAGGAGCTGAAAAGATCTCCTTTTTTAGAGAGTTATTGCAATCTTGGGTCTTATTAAAATAAATTTGCTCAAATCACAAGATTTATGATACCAAAGGAATGCTTTAGACACACATGCCCATGTACAGCTACCTTATTAAAAAAAAAAAAAAAAAAAAAAAAAAAAAAACATGCAGATATCATGCCCTAAGAAGCTGATTTAATGCAATTTCCCTTAACACTAAATATTCTATATGTAAATTGATATCGCTTTCTTTAATCTCTAAGTTAAGAACTAATTATTATCATTTTAAAGAATACAAATATGGAGATGATGCCGATAATAACGATCCTGTATCGAGTGTTATTATTACTACTTTATTATAAACATTATAGTTAAGAAAAAATTATGATGATTATTGTTATAATAATTTTTATACTCATCTGTTAACTCGAGGTTATCTTCATTTTCTAGGCAAGTTATATTTCAGTTAACTCAAGGTAATCTTCATTTTCTAGAAGAGTTATATTTTTGTTCACTGTATAATTACTTATTAGTTCAATTACATGTCTACTTATAAGTGTACTCTTAGTTTTGTAAAAGAATAGTCATTGTACAAATGGAAATAAATGTTTGTTTGTTTGTGTGAAATTTCTATCTCTTCTGAACCTGAATAATAATTACTCATAGTTGTGCGAATATATATGTATTTAGGTGTTTAGTTACGAAGGAAATTTTGAAACGACGGAATACTGAGAGCTTTAAGACTGTTTTAGTAATTGTTAAAGATATAGGATTAAAAACAAAAGACAGGTTTTAAGAAAAAACATTAAGTGAGAGTTCTTTACGGAAGAAAAAAAAAACAGGTAAAGAGTCCCTCATGCACTTTAAGGAATAAAAGACAGAAGACATACTAAAAGACAGGAAATAATGAATAATAAGGTAAGTGGCTTTTGAAAGTTATAAAGTGAAATAGACAGGTTAAACAGACAGTTCATCATGCCTTAAAATGGAATAAAAGACAGAAAATAAAATAAAAACAAGACAGGAAACATATAAAAAAAGGCCATGTGTCTTGTGAAGGCTCATTGCGATATATACACAGATAAACTAATAAATTATGCATATAAATGGAAAACAGACAGAAGATTAAAAAGAAACAGGCAAGAAATTAAGGAAAAAAGGTACGTGGCTTATAAATGCTCATTACGAAAAAAACAAACAGGTAAACAGTCATGTAATCAGTTGAGTGAAGAAAAAACACAGAATATTATAGAAGAAATGAAAAGAATTATAGGAAAAAAACAGGTATTTGACTTGTGAAGATTGCTTAAGAAACACCAACAGGTAAACAAATACCTAATCAGGCATTTAAATGAAATCAAGACAGAAAATGAAATTTAAGACAGAAAATAAAGGACAAAATGTAGGCGACTAGTGAAGAAATCTCCTTACTGAAAAACAGACAGGTAAACAGTCACTCATGTATTTAAGTCAAGAAAAGACAGAAGCTTAAAGAAAAAAACAGATAGGAGAGGTTAAAATACTTAACTCGTGAGTTAAAAGACCCAAGATCGAGCCCACCGTGGGGCGATAGGAAGAGCATCCAACCTTACTTCCTCAGTTACGCTCTCTCATGGATTAGTTGTCGAACAGATCCCATTGACAGGATGATAAACCTACCTGAGGGAGGAATATTGTTATTTAGTCTCCGTGGCTAAATGGTAGCTTCCGCGACTCTGTGTAGGCAGGTCGAGGGTTCGCGCCCCGTCACTGACTGAGGTTAGTAAGGGCATGCACTCAGGGTAACGATTACACATGCCAGAACAAGTCCTTGGCAAGAAGGCATCCGTCCTAGCCCTTAGTAGAAAAGGGAGTTCGAGACGTAAAACCGAATCATCATAGGATATATTAAAAAAACAACAACAACAGAGTATGACTTGTAAAGGCGAATAGAGGAATACAGACAAGTTTCAAAAAGTCAATAATTAATTTAAATGAAGAAAAGATCGATAATTAAGAATAAAAGGACAGAATACAAAGAAAAAAAATTATATGTGGCCTGTGGAGGCTCCTTGCGGGAAACAAACAAATAAGCAATCAATTAATCTTCCATTTAAATGAAAAAAAAAGGACAGGGAATTGAAAAAACAGACAGGAAATAAAGGAAAAAAAGGGTGTATGAGTTGTGAGACAGTGAAAGACCCCACACAAGGACATCCAAACCCAACGATTAAGAGAGAGAGAGAGAGAGAGAGAGAGAGAGAGAGAGAGAGAGAGAGAGAGAGAGAGAGAGAGAGAGAGAGAGAGAGAGAGAGAGAGAGAGAGAGAGAGAGAATGGGAACGCCAATATTCAGTTGTCATTTAAATTCACCCTTGACAAAATGGGCTAAACGAACACGACCTATTTTAGAACCAATTCAGGAGTTGTCATTACCGGGTGACGTTTGTTTTACGACTTTCTAATTGTTATTGAAAAAGTGTCGAGGTGGGCGGCACCCACCCATTGGTTTACTGAGGTGGGTATAAACAGGCAGCCCCACTTGGGTTTTCTGATAATTCGTGTTCACTGTAATGACTTACCTGCAGAGATGTCCCTCTCTTTTTTTTTTAATTGACTTCTCTTCGTGTATTTTCATTTCCTTGACTAATGGCTCTCACGCTACTCCTCATTCTGGTCCCTGTTCACTTTGAGTTTTTTGTCAATTTGTCTAATTGTCTCCTTACACACACACACACACACAAACACACACACACACACACACACACACACACACACACACACACACACACACACACACACACACACACACACGTATAACATAAGAATGAATATCTCTTCGTAGTTAATATTTTGATACCATCAGAGAGGACTGTGTACGTTATAAGTCTCAACACAATGAAACACCTGTATATGCTAATGAGCGTATACAGAGCGTATATATATATATATATATATATATATATATATATATATATATATATATATATATATATATATATATATGTGTGTGTGTGTGTGTGTGTGTGTGTGTGTGTGTGTGTGTGTGTGTGTGTGTGTGATTACCTAATTGTGTTTACGGGAAAGAGCCCAAAGCTCGTATCTTCCCGTCTCCTCATCGGTTCCATTTTATACTTAGTGATACTTATCATACCTGTCCTTAAAACTATGGATTGAGATAGCATTAACTACCTCCTCACTTAGCCAATTCCAATTATCAACTACTCTTACACTGAAAAAGTATTTCCTTACATCCTGCGAAGAAGTTTTCTTACCAAGCTTCAAACTGTGACCTCTAGTTCTAGAGCCAGCCATGTCAAAATATCGATCCCTATCCACTCTATCATAACCATGAAGGAATTTAAAGACTGTCACCATATCCCCCCTCACTCTTCTAGCTTCGAGTGATGGTAAGTCTAATTCCCTCAGCCTCTCATCATAACTGAGATTGCGTATTTCTGGCACCAGTTTCGTGGCATGTCTTTGAACTTTTTCAAGCTTAGCTATGTGTGTGTGTGTGTGTGTGTGTGTGTGTGTGTGTGTGTGTGTGTGTGTGTGTGTGTGTGTGTGTGTGTGTGTGTAATGTTAAACCATTTTTCACAACGTGGGTTTCAATCATTGTAATGATGCCCTTCCTCTTAAAATACAATAAATAAATAAATATAAAAGTGAAAACAAATTATGGCGAAATTACATCATTTGCACGAGAATGGCTCCTGGTGAGAAAGGATTCAAATTGGGTGCTGTTTTACCGTGCGGTCTACCGGGAATATTTACAACTATAGCCCATATGTCTATGGACAATTATATTTAATGATATACAGTTCTTTACATTATTTACACATCATCATGCTGTGATGGTTAGGTTAAGTTAGATTAGTCTGATTAGGTTTTCTTAATCTAGGTTATATAAGGCTAGTTAAGTTAGGTTAAGATTTGGCCAAGTTAGAATACGTTAGGTACAAAGATGGCGTTGTGACTGTCTTGACTTCCTCCTGTGACTTATTTCAGGAGTCAGATTTCTGACTTATTGCTATATTCGCAGAGTTTGTTTGTTCGTACCCCACCTGCGGGCCACAAGGGAAGGTCCGCTCACCCTCAAGGGTGAACATCCAAGAAAAAAAAAAAAGTTTGTTCGTAGCCTTTGTAGGCCTTGCTGTGCTACGGGTGTGCCACATCATACGATAGCTGGGTTAATCTTAATGAAAACTGAATAGGCTTACATTGGATACCATTCCATTTCAAACCTGAGAGGAGGTCGTAGTAAACCACGCGGATGGTGGTGATACGAAATGAGAATGATGACTTTTCTCCCTCATAATTAAGTGACTGCTCCAGGGGACCGCGGTAGCGCAGTGTTTAAGAGTTCCCTGCTAGACACGACAAACTTGTGTTCGAGCTCACCGCATGACATCAGGCCTTCATTCCCCAGTTCCAACCCGTGTTTACCCCCATTCGAGTAAGGATTTATCTTGACCCATAAAACAGTTATCAACAACAAGTGACTATTCTACGGGTTTAATTTCTATAGTTCTTATTTACTGAACGGCTGTTGCTGGAGTTATTATAGGCGTAGTAACATGAAAATAACTACCAAAAATATGAACATAAGATAGAGGAAAATGCATAATTAATCTGCGAAAAGTAAGGAATGGTAAAATAAAATTAATGGAAGTGTTTATACTTCCATGCTAATTCTTAACTTCCTTTCGTCTTAATTATTGAATGTATATGTATTGGCTAATTATAAACGAGATCAAGAATATATACGTGAAAAATATCTGTATAAAGAAGGGGAAAATAACATTAATAAAAACATAAAAGTGTTATAAATAGGAAAATGCATAAAAAAAAGCTCGATAAAAAATACAAATAGTCATAATTGGAACATTATATGTTGATTTTTCCAGATTCAGATTATGACGGTACTACCAAGGGGTTGGTTTCTTTAAAGAAATTAAAATTGGGGGCTGAACCCCCCTTTCGATTGCACGGCTACCTTTAGCTTCCTCTCTGAATTTAGAGTCTACACTTTTAAGATCTTGAGAGAAAGTGAAGGGGCTAGTCTATTATTATTATTATTATTATTATTATTATTATTATTATTATTATTATTATTATTATTATTATTGCTATTATTATTATTATTATCGCTATTATTAATATTGGTGACGCCAAAAATACGTCCTCTGTGTTCCCCAGAGTGTCGTAAATATCGACAAAATGGGGCGAAGCCAGGGAAATGAGAATCCTCTCTTTTGTATATTCCACCCACAAAGTCAGGTTTCTTGATTTGCCTCATCCACCCATTTTTAAGGGAACTTATGGCTTTTTTTATATGAATAAGCGGATTATTATTATTATTATTATTATTATTATTATTATTATTGTTATAATAATAATAATAATAATAAATAATAATAATAATAATAATAATAATAATAATAATAATAATAATAATAATAATAATAATAATAATAATATTTATTATTATTATTATTATATAGCAAGGCTGTACCGGATTCGGAAATGCATAACGAAATCCACAACAGAGCAAAGGTATGTAATAATGAATTACATTGTATCAAGCTTTCGCTTTCCACTGAAAGCATTGTCTCCATATTTTATCAATATTATATTTCATTATTTTTATTATTATTATTATTATTATTATTATATTATTATTATTATTATTATTATTATTATCATTATTATTATTATTATTATTATTATTATTATTATTATTATTATTATTATTATTATTATCATTATTATTATTATTATTATTATTATTATTATTATTATTATTATTATTATTATTATTATTATTATTATTCGGAATGCGAGTCTTGGAAGACTCATGCAGAATCATGGTTTATAGAGTGTACAGCTATGTATTGCTAAGGATATATTCGAGAGAGAGAGAGAGAGAGAGAGAGAGAGAGAGAGAGAGAGAGAGAGAGAGAGAGAGAGAGAGAGAGAGAGAGAGAGAGAGAGAGAGAGATTTTCGACCGAATGCCCTTCCTGACACCAACCCTTTACAATGATCCGACCTTGGGATCGTCACCGAATGTAGCAAGCTTACTTTCACCGTGGTTGGATTACATTCTCATCAGCCTCTTGAGACCAGTTGTTGGGTTTTGGTGCAAGCTTTTACGGCCGAATGCCCTTCTTAATACCAATTATTTCCATAACACAGGTCTGGGAACGTCGCCTATTGGATTGCCTTCATATCTTAACAGGTTAATTAATAACCTTTCCTGGAGCAACAGGTGAGAGTAGGATGATGCTCGGGATTTCCACGTGAGAGAGATGAGGGAGGAGCTATTCCGCAGAGGTGGGAGGAGCTATCAAGTTCGAGGTTTACCTTTAAGGAGGAGCTAATTCACAGCTGTGTTGGTTTATTGGTTAACGGGAAGCTGCAGTTGCAAAACCTCAAATTTTCAAATGTTTGGGGAGTTTAAATCTTATATCAACAATATAGCTGGTTTTTAAATTTAGTACTGTAAGTTCTTGAACCAAAAAAAAAATAACTTTTTGTTTAATATTAACCTAATATTCGAATTGATTTTTATCTATCAATTCTATCTTCTCTAATATTTGGTTATGTAGATGAAGCTATTTATCGTAGTAATTTCACATAAGAAAAAAATTTCAATAAAAAAGTTACATTAAATCTGTTTGCTTCATTCGTATTCTCGATCCAGAACTCGAATTTACAATGTGTAGGCGGAGCTTAATCTACAGTGGGCGTGGTTTCTGGTGGCGTGGGACACCGCAAAGGCCCACAAGGCGGCCACGGCAGTCACCCAAGAGCCACAGGTGTGGGTTTATGTAGCCACGGGCGGTGGTGTTTTGGCGGTGGCTGTCATTAGGTGCCGACCGAGTTTGATGACGCAATATCAATGAATTAAATTAATTTTATATACATTTTACACTGGTTATTCAAAGTATTTGATCAATATATTTTGGAAGTACAATTCGCCTTTTATATTTTGTGAAGTTATGTTTAGTTTCGAAGAATAACGATTAACACAGAGAAAATGAGAATTATAAGTATGAAAACACAACCCAGACTAATGAGGCCATTTCGAGGATTTACTAGAAAATTATATTGATTTTTTTTTGGTGACTCATGCGATTAAACTTTATTTTGATATATATTCTAATCGATATGAAAATGATTAGTACCAAAGATTAACTTTACGAAGAGAGGAGGAGAATTCAAATAAGGTAAAAATAAGACTTATTTGCTAATACTTTTCGTGATTGGAAAATAATAACTAATGAGTTATCTTTCCAAAGTGAATAGTTGACTTGGAGTAATATAAGGTGGTAGATCAACTAAAGTAAAAATAAAGACATATGTGTAACGCGTGTTCATTATGAAAATTTTCAAAAATTAACGTAATCAGGTTATTTTGATACTGTTGCTGGGCTTTAACTGAAATGAAAAATGATCTTATTTAAGTAACCGAAAATTTAAAAAATATATATATATGAAAAGTATATTAATAAAAGATAAAAAAAAATACCCAGCTCGTTAATTATATGAAAATTTGAATATGAATATAATTACCATATTCATTTGACATTACTAATGCGATGCTTTATTGAAAAACAAAAAGCCCGAATAAATGTTAAAGAAATATTCAGAAAAAAACAATTAAATCAAAAAAATTTGTAAACAGGTACATAACCGCTTGTTAAATTTTCAGTAATTCTTGTGTGCAGAAATATTGAACTAAAAGTTCACTTTCACTCTATTCAAAACATAATTATGTTATTAAAAACAGCTGAAAATAATATTAGAAATGATAATTAATTCTAAATTAAATGAACACTAACTAAAAAAAATAATCACTAAAAAATTATACTAGAAAAATATGATAAATTATGAAATTATTATTATATACATTTAGATAAATCCAAAATTAGATAAATCCAAAATTAAGTCGATTTTTTTTTTAGTTCACACTGATTATAAATATTAAAAATAAATACAAAACTTATGATACTCAAATAGCTGAAAATAATATTTCCAAAAAAAGAAAACTTTAATATAAAATGTTTCCCGAAATGACCATGGGCGATTTCATGAGTGGATTCGGACTGGGTGACAGGGCGTGGGCGGAACTGATGGGCGGGGCGGGTGGTGAGCCACCGGGAGATCTGATCCGAACCGGGGCGCCCAATGTTGTCTGTTCGGTCCTTCCGCCCCACTGGCGCTCCAATAAGACTCTCCCATCGGCATTCAGGTCAGTTTTTTTTATTTTTTTATTATTCACTTAAGTTATCTACTTACTCCTTTAGTTATTTTTTTCTCTATCTATTTATGTATTAATTTATTCATCTATAAATGAGATGCAATAAGACTCATTTCAGATTTTTTAAAAGATTTTGTTTTATTCATATATTTATTTTCATTTATTCATTTTGAGATTCAATAAGAACTACCCTTCAGCATTTAGGTAAGTATCTATTTTACACGTGTGCGGATTAATCTATTTATGTATACATTTATTAATTTATTTCATTTCATATCATATAAGGCGGCTTGGCATTGGAATTAGTAATATATACAAATATTGCTGCTACTACTTCTACTACTACTACTACAACTACAAATAATAATAATAATAATAATAATAATAATAATAATAATAATAATAATAATAATAATAATAATAATAATAATAATAATAATAATAATAATAATAATAATAATAATAAGTAAAGAAACCTACAGTAGCTTTTATAATTAATTACATAAAATCAAGCTTTCACTTTCCATTGAAAGCATTTTCAAAATTGCAATGAGACTTTCTTGTTAAAGAGTTTATATTCCTACTGTGGGAGTAAAACTCTTGAACAAGTTCATTCGAATCTTGAAAATGCTTTCAATGGAAAGTGAAACCTTGTTTTTTACAATCAATTATTAAACACAAAAAAAACCACTGTGGGTTTCTATATTAATTACTGAAGTTGTCAGTGACTTTCTAACTTTAATAATAACAAGAATGATATTAATAATGATGAAAACCGTATCGCAAAAGATGAAAATTATTGATGAAACATCGTTCCAATTGGAAGCAATTCTCGCCACTATTATAATGAAGAACAGAGCTAATAAAAACGAAAGAATCATTATTATGAAAATATGATCATAACGTAAGAGTATCTTTTATAATTAGAATATTTTCATATTAAGAGTTATTCTGTAGTTATTAACAATATAATGTGCCCATTTTGAAGTTATAAATCGGAATATTTAACAGCAAAATTTGAAGTTAAAGAGAATCTTATTTGCGTATCTTATATTGAATAATGAGAATTTTAACTGCGTATTCGAAGCTGATCAGAATTTATTTGCGTGTACTGTCGTTAATGTACAGAATTTATTTGCGCATATTGTAATTAATGATGCAAATTTATTTACTTACATTGTACCTGATAATGAGAATTTATCTGTGTATCTCATAGATACTTATCAGATATTATATTTTGCGTATTTTGCGATTATCAAACAGAATTTTATTTCCGTGTATTATAGTTAACAATGAGAATTATCAGTATATATTGCAATTAATAATCAAAATTCTGTTGAATCATTTTGTGTTATTTTTAATTACAATTTCAATTACGAACCTTTTTGTTAATAAAGTTTTATTTCCGTATCTTCTTGTTAGTGATGAGAATTTAAATTACGTGTCTTGTAGATACTAAGATATATATATATATATATATATATATATATATATATATATATATATATATATATATATATATATATATATATATATATATATATATATATATATATATATATATATATATATATATATATATATATATATATATATATATATATATTAGCATATATTGTAGTTAATAATAAGATTTTAATCTTATATATGGTAGTTAATACTGAGAGTTTATTTGCTTAACTAGTATTTAATGATATTTTATTTGCTTATCTTGCTATTTATGATGAGAGTTTTAATGCGTATACTGTCTGATAATGAAAACTATATTTGCGTATATTGTACTTATAATAATTTATATGCGTATCTCGAAATTCCTGAATCAGAATAATATTTGCGTATTTCGTAACTAATGATGAAAACTAATATTGTATGTATTGTAGATAATAAAAAGAATTTAGTGTTCATACTAAATATCATTATGATTTTATTCCGTTATCACTTCTTAATCCCTTCGTCATCAAAGAAAACAATAATTAAATGGTTTTTACTCGATGCCAATACATTATTCTGTAGACAACTATCTCCCCGCCTGTCTTAACCGCCTGCGAATTTCGCATCCCCTTACTAACCTCAGTCCGTGACTGAGCGCGAACCCTCGACCTGCGACTCTGAGGTGGCAGGTCGAGGGTTCGCGCCCCGTCACGGACTGAGGTTAGTAAGGGCATACACTCATGGTAACGATTACATCTGCCAAAACAAGTCCTTCGCAAGAAGGCAACCGTCCTAGTCCTTAGTAGAAAAGGGAGTTCGTGACGTAAAATCGAATCCATTCAATCCTTTATAGATCGTTGTTTATAATTGGGGATGAGTCTGCTCCTGCTAATTTATTATGTGTTCTATTCCAAAATATACATTTATACTGAACACATTTATTTACATTCGAAAAGCATTTATTTATCATGGATTATAAGGCAATATTGGTTAAAATTCGCCAAGCAATGATATTGGTGCCAATGTAGCGTGAAGTCTACCACACTGTTGATATTCTGTTGTACCCTAGCCTAACATATCCTACTTTAACTAACCAAACCTATCCAGATTAGGTTAGGATAGGCTAAAGTACACCAGGATGTTGTGGTTAGACACGAGTGGACTGGAATTCGTCCTGAAGTCATATTTCACATGACGTCTACTCTTTAATGTGTCTCCGGACCGCATCACTCGCTTCGGATACGATTCGTAGGTACAGCAGCAAATCTTATTCTAGCAACATACGATTCTCTTTCTTAAATAAACAGATTATTTTAGGACAATGGTAAAATTGCGGATATTTTTCGTTTGTTTTTGCGCTATCAATGCAATTTAAAATTTTCTTTAGATTCCAAATCTAACTGCTTTTGAGCATTATATATATATATATATATATATATATATATATATATATATATATATATATATATATATATGTGTGTGTGTGTGTGTGTGTGTGTGTGTGTGTGTGTACGTATGTATCGTACAGATGATATCCAATACATAGGTTTACCTCTTTTCATAAATTTAGTCTCTATTTCCTTATAGTGATTACATCTATTACATTTCCAAGAATTAAAATAAAATCACGGTACTCAAAACAAAATAAAGAAATATAAAATGAAAACCAAAATGATCAGGCTGCTGTGAGTGAGTGTGCTCTAATCGCATTTTTATTTATGCATATAATATCCTCGTAATAAAGTTTAATAGAATATGAAAATACGAATTGAGAGATAGATAGATAAATATATATATATATATATACATATATATATATATATATATATATATATATATATATATATATATATATATATATATATAGATAGATAGATAGATAGATAGATAGATAGATAGATAGATAGATAGAGAGAGAGAGAGAGAGAGAGAGAGAGAGAGAGAGAGAGAGAGAGAGAGAGAGAGAGAGAGAGAATTATATATATATATATATATATATATATATATATATATATATATATATATATATATATATATATATATAGAGAGAGAGAGAGAGAGAGAGAGAGAGAGAGAGAGAGAGAGAGAGAGAGAGAGAGAGAGAGAGAGAGAGAGAGACTCACGCAATCTAATTTCTTTGTATTTGATCAAAAAGACATTTCATGACCGCTGGCAGGTTTTAATGCTGTGCAAATATATTTTGCTGCACATATGACACTCTTCTGTAAGTCAGTTTACCATGCAGCAAAAGAAAAATAAGTATGTGGTTTTATAAAAAAAAAAAATACATAAAACTACATATGGAATTGTTTTTGTCTCAGTTAGTGTACAAATAATAAAAATAATAATAATAATAATAATAATAATAATAATAATAATAATAATAATAATAATAGTAATAATAATAATAATAATAATAATAATAATAATAATAATAATAATAATAATAATAATAATAAAATGCTTTCCATTGAGACATAGCACCTAAATGAGTAACTAGGCCATCTCTGAGCTTATATATATATATATATATATATATATATATATATATATATATATATATATATATATATATATATATATATATATATATACTACATGATAATTTAACATAAGAGGTTGTCTGTTTTGTTTCACCGTCAAACTTTAAAAATGAATATCCTTACCGGCACCCTATTCGAGCTAGGAGGAGGACGTTCTACAATTTAGAATGTAGTAGTTAGTAGCAGTATTAGTAGTGTACTGTTTTGTTTCCGTCGAACATGATACCACAGTAGGGTAGCAAACGTAGAGAATTTAGACTCTAAGGACGTATTTTTGCAAATGAATAAGGAAATGGGAGTTGAATGTAAAACTTCTCTACTACATCGCCATTGTCGCATTATTATTATTTTTATTATTATTATTATTATTATTATTATTATTATTATTATTATTATTATTATTATTATTATTATTAGTAGTAGTAGTAGTAGTAGTAGTAGTAGTAGTAGTAGTAGTAGTAGTAGTAGTAGTAGTGCACTGTTTTGCCTCTTTGGTATAAAATAACACTGCAAAATGGTTTTTTGACATTGAGATAGTAGTTCTTGAAAGTAAGATAAATAGATGAGGTTGAATGTAAGCTTTCAGTAAATAAGTGGTAGTAGTGGTAGTAGTAGCAGTAATAGCAGTAGTGCACTGCTTTACCTCCGTGGTACAAGATAACACGGGAAAATACTTTTTTGACGTTGACACTAGTTATTGAGAGTAGGATAAGGAAATTTATTAGATGTAAGATTTCAGCAAATAAGTAGTAGTAGTAGTAGTAGTAGTAGTAGTAGTAGTAGTAGTAGTAGTTTTAATAGTACTAGTAGCATAAAAACTTGACATCCATGCCAACATACGTCCCTATTCAACATCTCTCATTTCCATTAAAGAAAGCATTAAAATAAAAGTTGTAATCCCCTCTAAATGTGCCATATACCGACCCAGATCATACATAATTAAACTGTTCTCTGACTTCTCCATCATAGAATTATCTCCTGGGTGTATGTGCGATCATAACTCGGCAAGCCCACGAGTATACGATAACATTTTTAATGTCATTAGGGGGCTTTAATCCTATTAAGAAATTCTATAACTATTAAAAAACATCGCATGACTAAAATAAATATGCTTTCTGGTGCCTGTCTGTAACAGCTTTGTGGATACAGAACTTGGCTCTCACCTATGAGGTCACGAGGTCAAATGAGTGACATTTTTCGCTATGCGTTTTTTCCGCAGTCAATTGAAGATAAGATGGAGAGAGTAGAGGCGTTTCCCAAGGAGTAAGTTGCCCCAATTCAGCTAAGCAGGTTCAATGCCTATACAGGTAGATATATTGGGTCAAGGTTGAAATAGCATCATTGCCATTTCTGTATTCATTACTGAGTAACATACTCATTCAGCGGTTCTCACTTAAAAAGAGGGCATGTCATGTGTCTGCAATTATACCTTTCCTTCTTTATTGGCAACTTTTTCCCAGGTACATATGTGACTGCTGTTTTTTTTTTCCAGCGATTTAGATAAATGGGTTGGTTTTTACTTAATTTTTACAAAGAATTACCTCTTGACAAAAACTTTCTCTACTGTTTTCGTAATGGGACAGGAACCGGGATGAATTGCCTTGCTATTCAAGTACTTAAATTTGCTTAGATCTAATACATGTTGGCTACTAGCAGATGAAGTCACGCTGACACCCCACCCGACAACTAGAGGCGCCACTGTATCAATGGTTTAATGGCTAAAGGGACAGAGACGGAATATATATATATATATATATATATATATATATATATATATATATATATATATATATATATATATATATATATATATATATATATATATATATATATATATATATATGAGCTACGATACAAACCCGTCAGTCATAAGTAGATGTGTGGGAAATTAGCATCATGGCCTGTTGGTAGTAAAGTGCCATAGCTCATATATATTAGCTCCAAATGACACCCCTCGCCACTGCTGATATATGTATGACAAAATCGACACCATTATGATAATTATCTTCGTGTTCATTTTTGAAACCTACTGAAACAAAACAAAAAAAAAATTTAATAGCTGTTTTTACTCCCCACAGGACTATCTCGTTAAGAAGGTAGGCATTATTATTGACATGCCTTTAGGGTTTTATAGCACCTCACTCTGAATTAATAAAAGGAATAACAATAATAATAATAATAATAATAATAATAATAATTATAATAATAAATATGGTAATAATAATAACAAGAATAATAATGATATAATAATAATAATAATAATAATAATAATAATAATAATAATAATAATAATAATAATAATAATAATAATAATAATAATATTAATAATAATAATAATAATAATAATAATAATAATAATAATAATAATAATAATAATAATAATAATAATAATAATAATAATAATAATAATTAGAACGGAATTGTTACACATCGATCGTATTTACGTCACAAACTCCCTTTTCTACTAAGGGCTAGGACGGTTACCTTCTTGCGAAGGATTTGTTTTGGCAGATGTAATCGTTACCCTGAGTGTATGCCCTTACTAACCTCAGTCCGTGACGGGGCGCGAACCCTCCACCTGCCGCCTCAGAGTCGCGGACGCTACCCATTTTGCCACGGAGACTACGGGGTTGTTACACAGCAAAATGGATATTTATAAAAACACCCTATTATTATAAAATCACTCTAAAATAGCGCTCTTACTGCCACGGGGAAAACCACCATTGATATCACAGCATTATGTGACGTCAAGATCAAGGAAAGAGAGAGAGAGAGAGAGAGAGAGAGAGAGAGAGAGAGAGAGAGAGAGAGAGAGAGAGAGAGAGAGAGAGAGAGAGAGAGAGAGAGAGTGAGTCAAAGTCAAAGTCAAAGTCAAAAACTTTATTCCATCAAAAATGGCTATTACATGATAATTAATCTAATTACAAATTACAAATGTAAAATGTCAAAATAAAACAAATGAAATTTGCAAAGCACAAAATCAAAATATTTACACATTAAAATAAGCATATGTACACTTCGTCTACCCAATGGGAGGATAATAATGAGACTAAAATCACTTATTAAGTAGGTGATTTAAAAGATGAGATTTAAATGAGGGTAATGTTTGGCAGTTTCTTAAGTTTGCGGGTAAAGAGTTCCAAAGTCTCGGGCCCATTACATTTAAGGCTCTTGCCCCAATATCAGTGGAAGTTCTGGGCACGTAAAAAGAATTCTGATATCTGGTGTTGACGTTATTGATACGCACTTGATTAACTGTTGGCAATGAGAAGAGCCATTCCGGTAATATTCCATGATTTATTTTAAAAACTAAAAGACAGATATTATATATGAACTTCATGTCCATCCTTAGCCAACCCAATCTCTCAAAGAGGGGAGTCACGTGATCATATTAATGCAACCCCCCCCCCTATGGCAACTCTTGCAGCAAAATTCTGGAGCCTTTTCACTCGTAACATCTGGGTCTTAGTCGTGGAACCCCAAACACTCAGACAGTAGTTGAGAATACTTAAAATCAATGTTTGTACTACAATTACCCTACAATCTGGCTCGAATCTTTCATAGACTCTGTTCAAGTAAATAAGGGTCCCGTTCACTTTTTTATGTAGTTCATCGATATGAAAATTAAATGTCATGGTACTGTCCATAATAACTCCTAGATTTTTAACCTTATTAGATGGGAAGAGTGAAACATTGTTGAAATTTATACTGATGTTCTCAGGAATGTGGGACAGGTATTGATTTGATCCAAAAATAACGAATTTAGTTTTATTTTCGTTCAGTAAAAGACCATTACTGTTAAAATAACTTTTGGCACAGTTTAATATATCTTCAGCCCTTTTTAAGATTTCAGGAATTCTATCAATGTCACCAGTAAGCATAATCCGGGTGTCATCAGCATACATAACAAGTAGGCAATCTCTTATAAATTGGGGTAAGTCATTAACATATATTAGGAAAAGCAGAGGACCCAAAATTGAACCCTGAGGAACGCCAAAACTGATATCTAAAGAAGAGAGAGTCGAGCCCATTCGAACTGATTGAATTCGATCTTTCAGATAATTTTCGAACCAAAATGAGTCAACATAAACTTTGGAAAGTTTTCTCATTAGAATTTGATGGTGTACACTGTCAAATGCTTTAGACAAATCTAACAATAATAAAAGTGATATTTTCTTATTTTCAATATTACTATAAATTTTATCAGTAATTTTAAGTAGGGCCGTCTCGGTCGAAAGTTTAGGCCGAAAACCGTGTTGTTCCTCACATAATAGACAATTTGATTCAAGGAAATTTATTAACTGGGTGGCAACTACCTTCTCAAGTAATTTAGACAGAATGCTGAGAAGAGAGATTGGCCTATAATTTTCAACATTATTAGTATCTCCACTCTTAAAAACGGGGATGATATAGGGATGCTTCCAGAGGTTAGGATAAATGCCTGTAACAATGGATGTATTAACAATGACTAAAATGAAAAATACTGTAACTGGCAATGAGTCAATTAGGAAGCGAAGTTGTATCCCATCGGAACCACAAGAGTTTATTGGTTTGAGGTTCTTTATGATAAGAATAAGTGTGAATAAATCGATTGGGTGCGGTTTAAAATTATTGATAATATTTCTTTCAGCTGGAGGCTGGCAATTATGTGGTTGATTAATAATCAAGTCATTATTATCTTGGGACTTTTCATATGTGGACTTACCTATTTTAGCAAAATACTTATTAAAATCATTCACTCGCTTTTCCACATTATCACTGAGAAGGTCAGAATTTTCTAAGATTTCCTTATTTGCAGGAATTATTCTTTTTATAACATTCCAAGTTTCTTTGATATTTCCCCTATACTTGGAAAATTCTTCCCTGAAATGATTTTTCTTCTTTTCGGACAACATTGTTTTAGTAAGGTTTCTTTCTCTTCTATAGGCTCTTTCCATCTCGGAGTTTTGTCTATCAGAT
>JAXCGZ010002009.1:97500-110000 GCA_037179515.1 Halocaridina rubra | reverse complement strand
TATTATTATTATTATTATTATTATTATTATTATTATTATTATTATTATCATCATAATTATTATTATCATGCATAAGCTTTACTCAGTTATCTGATTACTCATTACTTATGGGTAATTGTATATACATATATTAATTCAAGATCATTTTAATTTCCTGGGTAAGCTTTATTCCGTAATTGTATCACCCAGTTACTTATTTGCTCATTTACGTTTATTCTTGTAAGTGTTTTCTTAGCTTTGTAACATAATAACTATTGAAAGAATGGAAATATTTTTTTTTAATTTTGAATTCGTTGGTGTCAATGAGTTCTCCCTCCTAACTAAGCTGTCCCAGAGAAATTTGAAAGAGGCTTCGCGAGAGGGTGTACGCGGGCGCCTTCCCTGATAAATCCTGGTGTCAGCGCGTTCTCCCTTCAGACCCAGTGTCCCACACAAGTAGAGAAGAGCGGCTTCAGGGTTCACAGAGGCGCCTCACACTTAAGAAAGGAGGTTTTACGATCTCATAAACCTTTTCCCAGGGCGTCCTTGAGAACCACTTGAATGCCCCAACACAACCAAATTTGGGCAAAGCACGAAGTGTCTCCGTCCTAGTTTTCCACGATTCGTCGTCTTCAAAGAGGTCGTTTGTTGATAATGATGGGGTGGCAGTTTGATGCTTCTAGTTTGATTTACTGCGTTGTTTGGCCCTAAAGGAGTTTAAAAGACATTTGGTCCCGTCGGGTTTTATCATCTCTTCTTTATCCCCAACACATTATCGTCAGACACTGGCTTCTGTTGTTTTCAATGTTATGTGACCTAGTTTCAGCCTGTTCATCTCCATGATATATGACGGAGTGTGTGCGTAAGTGTAATTAATATATATATATATATATATATATATATATATATATATATATATATATATATATATATATATATATATATATATATATATATATATATATATATATATATATATCCACTAATTTCTTTTTGGACATCAGGGGATTCGAACTCGCGTCACAAGCTACAAAGTCATGTTGCCTTAACCAACTGCACCACTACTACAGACAAAATCTGCATTTTATGGCACAGCCAGTATATGCAAGCATCTCTCCCATATCACGGTTTAATTTTGAATATATATACTTAACTCCACGTACAACATTTTCAAGTTGATTAAAGGTCGATTGGAGAGATGCTTCCAAATACTGGATGCACCATGATATGCAGACTTTAGTTCGAGTCCCCTGAAGTTCCAAAAAAATTCGTGGATAAGAGTATTGAAAATATAGTTTCATTATATATATATATATATATATATATATATATATATATATATATCTATATATATATATATATATATATATATATATATATATATATATATATATATATATGTATGTATATGTATATATATATATATATATATATATATATATATATATATATATATATATATATATATATATATATATATATATATATATATAAATATATATATATATATATATATATATATATATATATATATATATATATATATATATATATATATATATATATATATGTATGTATATGTATATATATATATATATATATATATATATATATATATATATATATATATATATATATATATATATATATATGTATATATATATATATGTGTGTGATTACCTAATTGTGAGTACCTAATTGTGTTTACGGGAAAGAGCCCAAAGCTCGTATCTTCCCGTCTCCTGATCGCTTCCATTTTATACTTAGTGATACTTATCATACCTGTCCTTAAAACTATGGATTGAGATAGCATTAACTACCTCCTCACTTAGCCAATTCCAATTATCAACTACTCTTACACTGAAAAAGTATTTCCTTACATCCTGCAAACAAGTTTTCTTACGAAGCTTCAAACTATGACCTCTAGTTCTAGAGCCAGCCATATCAAAATATCGATCCCTATCCACTCTATCATAACCATGAAGGAATTTAAAGACTGTCACCATATCCCCCCTCACTCTTCTAGCTTCGAGTGATGGTAAGTCTAATTCCCTCAGCCTCTCATCATAACTGAGATTGCGTATTTCTGGCACCAGTTTCGTGGCATGTCTTTGAACTTTTTCAAGCTTAGCTATGTGCTTTTTCAAGTGCGGATTCCAAAAGGGGGCTGCATATTCGAGTTTTGGCCTCACATAGGTTACATAAATATTTCTGAACATTTCCTTGTCCATGTGCCTGAAGGCTACCCTTACATTTGATAAGAATGCATATGCTGCCCTTACTATGCCATTTATATGTATTTCTGGAGACAAATCTGCCAGTATGTTTACTCCTAGATCTCTCTCATTTTCTGTCTCTTGAAGTTGTACTCCAGCCACCGAGTAGTCAAACTTGGGCCTTCTTGCACTTGTACCCATTCTCATTACCTTACATTTTGAAGTATTGAATTTCATTAGCCACTTTTTTGACCACTCATGCAGATTATTTAGATCCTCCTGAAGTTCTCTACCATTGTTCTCGTTTTTTACTTTCTTCACAATCTTTGCATCATCTGCAAACATATTCATGAATGAATTTACAGACTCTGGTAGGTCATTTACATATACAAGGAACAAAAGTGGCCCTAAAACTGAACCTTGTGGAACTCCACTACTAACTCTTCTCCCAGACACTGAGTGTCTTACTCTAACCCTCTGTTCCCTTCCTTCTAAGTAAGTTTTTATCCATTCCAAAACATTTCCACCTATTCTAGCCATTGAGTGCAGCTTCCTAATAAGTCTCCCATGTGGAACAGTGTCAAACGCTTTCTGGAAGTCTAGGAATATGCAATCTGCCCAGCCCTCTCTTTCCTGTAACATTTGGCTTACCTCATCATAAAATTCTAATAAGTTTGTTACTGTTGATCTACCTTCTCTGAAGCCATGTTGCCTCACTGACAAAAAGTTGAAGGATTCCAAGTGAAGAGAGATATGTTTCCTTAGTAGTTTCTCCATAACTTTGCAAACTATGCTGGTAAAGGAAACTGGTCTATAGTTCAGAGCCGTATCCCTCCTTCCCTTTTTGAAGATAGGTATCACATTTGCTTGTTTCCAGCATCTTGTAATCTCCCCCGACTCCAGTGACTCCTTAAATATGATACTTAGTGCCACTGATATTGTGTTTGAGCATTTTTTAAGCACATGAGGGGATATGTCATCAGGACCTGTAGCTTTATGAACATCTAAATCCATCAGCGCTTTGCATACCTCTGTGGCTGTAAGGTTGATGTTCTCTAATACCGACCCTTGAGCTTCTATCACTGCAATCTGAGGGGGTGGGGTATTTTCTACTGTAAATACTGACTGAAACTCCTTGTTCAATTCTTTGCAGATCTCTTCGTCCGTCTCAGTGATGCTTCCATCCGCTCTCTTTAGCCTTAAAACCTGTTCTTTTACCTTCAGTTTTCCTCTGATAAAGCTGTGGAAAAGCTTGGGATTTTCTTTAGCCTTCCTGGTGATGTCCCTCTCATAATCTCTCTCTGCCTCTCTCCTTTTACTTAGGTAGTCATTTCTTGCTCTTTTGTAGGTTTGCCAGGCATTTATGTTTTTTCTCCTCCTATACCTTTTCCAGCATTTGTCTCTCCACTCCTTAGCTCTTTTACACCCATTATCGAACCATTTCTCTCTGGCATGAATTACACCTACTTTGGTGACAGGTATGCAGCAATCTACTATCTTCCCATATTTCTCACAAAAGATGTCATACATTTCTTGTACAGATTTGTTGTAAAATAAGGTTCTCCAGTCAATAACTGCAAAAAGCTCATTCATTTTGATGTGTGTGTGTGTGTGTGTGTGTGTGTGTGTGTGTGTGATTACCTAATTGTGATTACCTAATTGTGTTTACGGGAAAGAGCCCAAAGCTCGTATCTTCCCGTCTCCTGATCGGTTCCATTTTTAGACTTAGTCATACTTATCGTACCTGTCCTTAAAACTATGGATTGAGATAGCATTAACTACCTCCTCGCTTAGCCAATTTCAATTATCAACTACTCTTACACTGAAAAAGTATTTCCTTACATCCTGCAAACAAGTTTTCTTACGAAGCTTCAAACTATGACCTCTAGTTCTAGAGCCAGCCATATCGAAATATCGATCCCTATCCACTCTATCATAACCATGAAGGAATTTAAAGACTGTGTGTGTGTGTGTGTGTGTGTGTGTGTGTGTGTGTGTGTGTGTGTGTGTGTGTGTGTGTGTGTGTGTGTGTGTGTGTGTGTGTGTGTGGCACGTGAACTTTACCATGATAGTCCTCCCTAGATTAGGATTTGTAATAAGAACAATTCAAGAGACACAGTGTTGGCTCTTGCTGGAATTACTATCCTTATCTATGGAGAATAATCATTATATATATATATATATATATATATATATATATATATATATATATATATATATATATATATATATATATATATATATATATATATATTATAATACTGAAAAATAAATATTAGCACTTTCTATTATTAAATGAATAAATTAAGAAAATTAACTTTAATTTAAAATAAATTTGAAATAAATTGCCTAAAATAATTAATAAATAAAAATAAATAAATAAATAATTATAAATATAAGCAAAATAAATAACCTATGAAATAAATAAGTTTACATAAAATTAAACATAAACATGAAAATAAATGAATAAATAATAAATAATAAATAACAAAAATGTATTAATTAATGACTTAGAAACTAAAAATGTGTCCATGCATTATCTCCACACATCTTTTCTCTGACTCCCCCTTCCTGATTTCTTAATTTTTTCGGCGTGCTTTGGTGGGGCTGTGCATCAAAGAGGACGCCTCGGGGGTAACTAAAACTAACACTAACAAACAGATTCTGTCATAATTTTGCCCTTATAAACAAAATGGCGACAGTCGTGATGCCATTTAATTACCCATTTTTATTTTTATTTTCGTTTCTCTATGAATGATTTTTGTGTATCTAACAAGTTCAACGGATCAGCGCTTGGCTGAAAACCATGAGGTCCTGAACCTGACTCAGCATAGGTATTTCATAAACATAGATTCACCAAAGCCTGTTGTGGTTGACTATATCTGCACAGCTGAACAGATCAGAACTTGACTCAAATTTTTTAGGTCCGGAGCCTCACTCCTTACGGTTTTATACAACTTTTCTCCACCAGAGTCTCTTATGGTTGTCTTTACCTATATAGCTCAATGGTTCAGCACAAGGCTTAAATCCATGAAGCCCCGAGCAGACTCGTTATGGTGGTTTGTATAACATTTCTTTACCAGATTTTCTTACGGTTGCCCGAATTTGTGTCGTAAGGCATATTAAAGATGCCTATAGCTTCGCAAGGAATTTCAGACATGCCTAAAAGTGCCAGGTGGCAGTGACGCCCACGATGCCCCCAACGACCGCCATGAGTAGTTACATTTGCATAGCTTGACGGATCAGCGCCAGGCTTGAATACACGAGTTCCTAAACCGGAATCCTCATGATAGTTCATAATGCATTGCTTCGCCAAATCCTCTTGGATATCCTTCACGCTGTAGCCCGATCTACTAGCAAGCTAAGCACACATCTAACCCATTAGATGTAAGCGGTCAATGGTGGAACACCATCTTTACGACACTTTACTTAAAATAAGGGAAATAATCTAGCAGCGATAAATACAAACTCACATAAGCACAAAAATATGCGTGCGCACAAGCACACATATATATATATATATATATATATATATATATATATATATATATATATATATATATATATATATATATATATATATATATATATATATATATATATATATATATATATATATATATATATATATATTATATATATATATATATATATATATATATATATATATATATATATATATATATATATATATATATATATATATATATGTATATATATATATATATATATATATATATATATATATATATATATATAAGTACATGGAGAGAGAGAGAGAGAGAGAGAGAGAGAGAGAGAGAGAGAGAGAGAGAGCGCATGCAAAACTTGATTTGTTTCCAGCACATGGTAAAGAAATATTTTGTGTGATCCTCTCATAATCATCTAAAAAAATTATTTTACCATTTGGCTTCTTGTTTAGTTTTGAATTTGACAAAACGGGCTAAAAAAAACATGAAGCTCATTGAATAAGGTATCAAATTCACCCAATAAGACATCTACAATACGTAAGCATATCATTTGTAACGCTTAATAATTTGTTTTTACCAGCACACATAGATACTGCACACACCCATGCATATGAACAAAAAAAAAAAAAAAAAAAAAACGCGTGAAATCATCATGCTAGATCACATTATCTATATTTTGTAAGTTTAACGAAAGAAAATATTATACCTCTAGACTTGCTCTTCCGTACATTCAATATTCAAATGTATATCCCTTTGGGGGGCAGCGGTAGCTCAATGGTAGAGCCCAAGAGTCGGGATGCGATAACCCTGGCTCGGGTTTGATCCCACAGCGGGATATTAAGAAAGGCATCTATTCCTAATCCCCCAGTTCCAAATGAGGACTAATTATGACTAATTAAACGAGAAAAATACATCTATTATACAATTCGTGTCATCATTTTTATATTGTTTCAATTATGAGATGAAATACAACGATGCTTTTTCAGACTAATCATATATGAGATACTGTTTATCGTTAAGGAGAAATTGGCTATGTGGTAATGTGTGTGGGTGGGTGTGTTTGTATGTATGTATGTATGCATGAGTGTATGTATGTATGTATGTATGTATGTATAATCATCATTATTATTATTATTATTATTATTATTATTATTATTATTATTATTATTATTATTATTATTATTATTATCATTATTATTATATAATTATTATTATTATTATTATTATTATTATTATTATTATTTGCAATGATGACATTTCTTGAACACATGTATATAAAACACACACATACGAACAGGGGACGTCTGCCGTTGATGTGCCATTAAAGTGATGGTGTGAATGGACAAATGAGGGCTGAATAAACCATCCATTTACCCATAACGACCCATTTTATTTGCCAGACGCCCTCAAAAAGCACACGCCGCAGTCACATCAGACATTCACTCATAGAGGAACCAGTGACTTCCTTTTTCCCTAAAAATCCTTCGCTTCTTCTTCAAGTACAAACATCCCCCCCCCCAGTGTTAAAATACGATCCGGTTTTATATTTATCAAAATGTGTGTATTCATATATACAGTTGAGCTTCGTCGTAATTTGTGTGGCTTATCTTTATGAGAGATATTCCGAACCTAATTATGAACAAAAAAATCTTAGTTCTATAGTCTCTCTCTCTTTCTCTCTCTCTATTTCTCTCTCTCTTTTTTTTCTCTCTCTATCTATCTATCTATCTATCTATCTATCTATCTCTTTCTCTCTCTCACAAACACACACAAATTTTTAACCAAAAATACTATTACAAATTTTCTTCCAATATATTTCTCAATTTTTTTTAATGATATATATTTTAAACTTTTAGGAGAATGATCTGAGCGGGAGGGGGGGACAACACCGCAAATAGTAATTCCGTCATAACATATTCTTAGTACACCAAAGTCTGTTAGTCTGAGGACTCATCGCTACGAATCAGTTATATATATATATATATATATATATATATATATATATATATATATATATATATATATATATATATATATATATATATATATATATATATATATATATATATATATATATATATATATATATATATACATATATATATATATATATATATATATATATATATATATATATATATATATATATATATATATATATATATATATATATATATATATATATATATATATATATATATATATATATATATATATATGGGCTTCTCTCATCTGCCAACCGAGGGACTCACCTGGTAGGAGTTTTCTCCCTCTTCAGGTGTAACAGTAACGATTAAAAACATTGTACATTCAAAATTATACCAAGAAAAGAAGGTAAATATTACCTAGGTAAGGTTAAGGTGCATTAGATGGGTAGGTAGAGTTATTTAAAGACTAGATATAGCGCTTTAAACTCATTTAGGACGAGCTACTTTGATACTGTTCTCTGGCCGACACTCTTTTATCCCTTTTCGCCGGGATATCTAGTGTGACCCTGGATTTATTAGGATGGAGATAAGGGGGTAATGGGCTAGGAGGGTCATGTGCCATGCTGCTCATGTTGCACTAAGGCGCCCACCGACAGTTAAAGACAAGGAGTGTAGAAAAAAAGAGGAGCAAATGGAATTATGTCTCTCCCCTTGATTTATTACACGTTTCTACCCTTTGCATTCGTTCTGTCTGCCTGCCTGTCTGTCTATCTATCTATCTATCTATCTATCTATCCATCCATTTATCAATCATTCAATCTATCTATCTATCTATCTATCTATATGTCTGTCTGTCTGTCTGTCTATCAATCTATCGATCAATCTATTTATCTGTCTGTCTGTCTATCTGTCTGTCTATTGATTTATCTCATTTGAGAAAAATAAAACAGGAAGTATTGCCAATGTAGTCGTTTGCCATTTTGTGTCACTAATACTCCCCATTCGAATGGGGGTATAAGTATAAATATAGGACAGATCTATAGGATAACTATGATTACTTAATCCCTGCTGGATAGACAGGCACTTTCTTTAATGTACTTATAAAACTCTCTCTCTCTCTCTCTCTCTCTCTCTCTCTCTCTCTCTCTCTCTCTCTCTCTCTCTCTCTCTCTCTCTCTCTCTCTCTCTCTCTCTCTCTCTCTCTCTCTCTCTCTCCCCTCCCTCTCTCTCTTTCTCTCTCCTCTCTCTCTCTCTTTCTTTCTTTCTTATCAGTCAGTCAGTCAGCCAGTCTCTTTCTCTTAACTGAGAAAAAAATATGGCGTCAGACACCAAGAGGGAGGAAAGTCAACACACATACACACACACTGCTTTTGACCTAATATATTTCTATTTGAAAACCTACGAAAAAGAAGAAGAAAACTAAAAGGACGGTATTTGTGTGTGTGACTTGTGCGGATATGTCTAAATAAAGACATTTGTAAAGTATTGTTAAATATTTTGTAAAAATACTGTAAACGACACTAAAACCAGATTATATATAATCATGAATGCAAGTACTTACATCATCATCATCATCATCATCATCATCATCACTATTATTATCATCAACAACACAAATGACAATAACCACAAATATGACGGCATAATTACAAGTAGGTTACTTACAACAAATGAAATAACATCAAGAACTACAACAAAGAAAACTGCATTATAACAAGTTCTTACAATAACAACTATAACAGTATCGACGGTAACATTAACAACATTAGCAAAGCAAAAATACAAGACGTCAAATAAGTACAAAAGTGTACAAAATCTTCCAATCTGATCAACATAAACAAACGTAAAGTCAGTCAAGAATGGAGAAAGACTTAATATCTGTCCTGGACGCCATTTTGCGTCTGCAAGAAGCCTTCACAAGCTTATCAACATATCAATTTTCATATGTGAATGAGATCAAACAACTCTATTCCTCTATACGTATGGAATGATATATATTTTCATTGTTTATATATATATATATATATATATATATATATATATATATATATATATATATATATATATATATATATATATATATATATATATATATATATATATATATATATATATATATAATCAAATAAGCACATTACCATATGTGAAAACATGAATGATTTTTACCCCGACCGGGACTTGAACCTGGGACATATAATTACTATGCCAAAGCATATAAATTATATGTCCCAGGTTCAATCACGGTCGGGGTAAAAATTATATATATATATATATATATATATATATATATATATTATATATATATATATATATATATATATATATATTTATGTATGTATGTATGCATATATGTATGTATGTATGTATGTATGTATGTATGTATGTATGTATGTATGTATATTTGTACGTGTTTTTTTTTCTAAAATTCCACTGAGTATGGACATTAAAATTAAATATGATTTTCAGTAACAATGAATATACTGATTCCATTATTTTTCTTCTTATTAAAAATGTTTTCTCTTGAGAGATCTGGTACACAGTTAATCAATTTTGCTTTACCTATCTTGTCCTAATCAACATTACTTACAAAATTTTATATACTGATGACTTATTTATATTAGATCATTATTATATTACAGCAAGACCTCTCAGAAGATCTTTACAAATAGTACTCGCATACAATTTTACAATATTTTATCACTTATGTACTTGTTAAGGGATTTTCTCCCGCTTTCACACCAAAGTGCCACGTCGTACGTGGCATGCCACGTGGCACGCCACTTGAAAACGAACATCCGGAAATATATGAAACCTATCAAGCAGAAGTGCTGTGGCACATAGGACGTGTCACGCCACTTCTGTGTAAAAGGTCTCATATATTTCCGGATGTTCGTTTTCAACCGGCGTGCCACGTGTAATGCCATGTGCGACGTGCCACTTTGGTGTGAAAGAGGCTTAACACTACTGTGAAATAAGTTATACACCACTTTTACTGTAAAAAAGAAAAACGGGTAACTCATAAATTGAGGCCAATATTTGCTTTAGACAAGGATATGTGGGGTCTATGGTGATTTTCTATGTGAAATGGTTAATTTTTTGAAGTTATTTTTGTCAGAAATTAGCTGTTTATGAGATATGTCATCCCATATGAATTCTTATATCATAATCGATTGCTTTACATAGAAAATCAGTTAAAAAAATTTCATTTCAGTGTCTAAATCAATTATGGGAGTAAACATTACAATTATTTTTTAACTGCGGGGCTTTACCCTCAGAACTCCCATTACTTAACCTAACCCAACCTAATATTAGGAGTTAATTATGGGCTTCGACGTAACAAGTATCGTAAACAATAGTGGTTCAAGTAGACAGCCTTGTGTCACGCCACTAAGTACAAACCTCCGATTCGGTGTCAATTGTCCTAATCCAGTGGTTTTCAACCTGTGGGACATGACCCACTGGCGGGCCATGGACAGTTCTCGGATCACAATGCACTTGATTTATTTTCAGTAAATGCAGGCCAGTGGCTAACTTCATAAATGGAAAGCTAAAGCTAAAAAGTGTTTTGAATTTGTTTTTTAATTATTTTATTTTCATTAAAAACATCTGAAGGGAAGTGGATCATAAGTATTTAGCGATGCCAAAAGTGGGCAACGGGCACAAAAAAGGTTGAAAACCACTTTCTTAATCGATACTCTCGGTTTCCTACCACTCAATTCTGCTCATAGCGGATTTTACGTCACAGAATTCCTTTCCTACCAAGGGCTAGAACGGTTGCTTCTTGCGAATGCAGAAGTAATCATTACCCTGAGTGCATGCCCTTGCTAACCTCAGACCGAGGCGGGGCGCGAACCCTCGACCTGCCGCCTCAGAGTCGCGGACGCTACCGCTTTGCCACGGTGACTATTTTAATTCTGCTTATATCAAGTGTAATTATATTGATCTTTACTAAAAGAATTATCATTACAATGAATTTCAAATCGAATAAAATAAGTATAAGTGCTAAGATTATTTTGACTGTCTGCACTCAGTTGTTATGAAAAAAGATCCGGTTTAAAGTTCACTAAATATTTTTCCATGCTGACACGATATGAAAAAGTTCCAAACAAGCATTATTTGATTTTTTTCCTTCATATATTTAAAGTCAACGCACTCAAAGAGATATTAACACCACAGAGTATGGATACTCTCTCTGCATTATTTTTTTTAGTAATTGTCATTATCTTCTTTACATCTGGGGATTTAGCAGAATGTACTTTTTCCAAGTTTAGTATTTTCAAATACTAAACTTAACAGTGGAATTGTTTGGTACTCATGAGACCAAATGAACATGTGACATGTATATGTAGTGAAAACACGTAAATTAATATTACAATAGTGAAACTGAACGATTTTACAATTACAAATATACAAAACGAATAAATAAAGAGAAAAGAAAATTCTGTGCATAGGAAGGACACTTGCACGTGCAATTAAATACAAATAAGAGGAAATTAATAAGAAAGAATCAATGAAAGAGTGAAGAATTTGACATGAGAGAGGAGGTCTAGTCCCCGATTAATGTTTCCCTCATGAGGTAACCGAAAGGCAAATCTGGGTATCAACGGAAGGGAAGCAAAGGAGGTAGATATGAAGGCAAGCGTTGTTCACCGTCACCCATCTGCCGTTTTACCTTGATTATTTTCACGGGTGGAATGTCAACAACACCCTTACCTGCTTCGCAGAATAAGAGGAGATGTTCTTCGTAAACTGTTAGCTATACTTCCGGTCTCTCTCTCTCTCTCTCTCTCTCTCTCTCTCTCTCTCTCTCTCTCTCTCTCTCTCTCTCTCTCTCTCTCTCTCTCTCTCTCTCTCTCCTCTCTCTCTCTCTCTCTCATAATTATCATCTGTTGTCTGGTTTAAGGCAA
>JAXCGZ010002009.1:60000-82500 GCA_037179515.1 Halocaridina rubra | reverse complement strand
TTTTTCTGTCTGTCGTTTTCCTTTGTGTGACATTACCTCATCTCTGCCATGCCATTAACCTTTTTCTTTTCCTTTGTCTTGGTATTTTCTCGTGCCCGGGCCTTTGTTGATGAGGGCAATTTCTGCCTGTCCCGGTGTCACACTCATTAAAATATATATATATATATATATATATATATATATATATATATATATATATATATATATATATATATATATATATGTGTATATATATATATGTATGTGTATATATATATATGTATGTGTATATATATATATATATATATATATATATATATATATATATATATATATATATATATATATATATCTGCATGACAGTTGTCTAGTATTTGCATATTCAGCATAGGCTACCATAAAGCTCATTCTCTGTTGCGTGTGTGTGTGTGTGTGTGTGTGTGTGTGTGTATGTGATATTTATTGGAAAATGTATTATCTATATTTTGTAGTGCCACACTTCCTTCTCTGAAACCGGTACATAGATGAACTGGCTTGCTCCCCCAGTGGCTGAATATTGATGCAAGGCAAATATTTATCAGTTAATGTTACATAGTGTCAACGATTTCTTCTTTGAGGTAGGTGCAAAGCTAGAGTTGGCTTCCTCCCTCATTGTATGCATTAAAATCAACACAAATACTCGTCAGAAATTTTGTATCGAAGACTTTAGCGTCTCGTTTCTGTCTTCGGGGCCCGTACAGAATTGAACTGGGATGCTCCCCCACTGGTTGGAATTCAATATAATGCAAAAATTACTAAAAAAAAAAAAAAATCTGTTATGTATTGTCGCATTACCATCTTTGAAGCCGGTACAGAGACGAACTGGCTTGCTGCCCCATGAGATGAATTTTAATTCAATCCAAATATTCATCATAAAATGTATTTATTAATGTAAAGTAGCATCATATTTCGTGCTCTGGTGCCTGTACAAAACTGAACTGGTTTGCTACCATTGGTGGTTGTATTATAATTCAATGTAAATATCCATCAAAAATATTATGACAGCGTTATGTACCTTAACAATTTTTCTTTGAAATTTTACCACCAATACTGCTCCTTCTATTACGCAATTACGCCGTTAACTACCGTGTTTGCGTATCACACAAGGCCAGAGAGTCATGAATCGTGGCAGGCCCAACCGCAGACTACGCCACTGGGTGGACTGTCCTCAGCCTTACTTAACACGAAACCTTCGATCACCAAAACAATGCTCAAAGTTAAGTGTATGTGTATGTGCGTGCGTGTGTGTGTTATTTATTTTTTTACCAAATTTTCCTCCCAGGAAAGAGCTCTATGTTCGTAACTCGCCGTCTACTCGTCAGCTAAGTGTAATTACCTAATTGTAATGACCTGATTGTGCTTACGGGTAAAGAGCTCTATGCTCGTAATTCCCCGTCTCCTGCGCGGTTCCATTTTTATATTTTAATATACTTATCATATATGTCCTTAACACTATGACTTGACTTAGCATTAGCTACCTCCTTGTATAGCGAATTAAAAAAACATATATATATTTACATACTGTGTGTGTGCTTGCGTGTGTGAGTGAGTGAGTGAGTGAGAGTGAAATTTAGCCTCTACAATCGCTACTCTTTAACCACAGCTCAACATAGGGGAAGCCAAAAATTAACTATTAGTGTACTAATTTTTAGGATGTATGTATGTATGTATGTATGTATGTATGTATGTATGTATGTATGTATGTATGTATGCATGCATGGATGTATGTATGTATGTAGTATGCATGGATGTATGTATGTATGTATGTATTTATGTATGTATGTATTTATGTCTGTATGTATATATGTATGGATGTATGCATGTGTGTACGGAAGCATTAAGTTCATTCTAATTCCGTGCAATATATACATTTTTCTTTAAAATTTATTACATGGAAAGAATACAGTCGGGTCCCCTCCTCCATCCACTTAAAATCTGCTTAATAGTACCTATTACATCTACTACAGGATTTAAGATGTACTGAAAATCCTGATTACTTTTGTGAATAGATTTTTCCATAATAATGATTGAAGATCTGTATTACCATATACACAAAAGTTATCAAGAAAACCATGTCTGTATGTATGTATGTATGCATGCATGCATGCATACATGTACGTATGTATGTACGCATACTTAATTTAATTTAATGATTAGTAAAAAATTTCATATATTCTATTTCCAAGGCAAAATCATATAATCAATTAATTTATAGAAGCACTTATTAA
This sequence comes from Halocaridina rubra, assembly GCA_037179515.1. Classification (NCBI taxonomy): domain Eukaryota; kingdom Metazoa; phylum Arthropoda; class Malacostraca; order Decapoda; family Atyidae; genus Halocaridina; species Halocaridina rubra. The sequence goes on along the minus strand of JAXCGZ010002009.1, from coordinate 80,254 downwards.
TTCCTTCATTAATACTTTGCAAGATTCTTAATTATCAACATATTTTCAGACTTTCATGTAATTTACACCAATTTCTTTTGACAACACATGAGCAGACCCAGGTAATAATGATTCTTTTAATAATAATAATAATAATAATAATAATAATAATAATAATAATAATAATAATAATAATAATAATAATAATAATAATAATAATAATAATAATAATGAAATGCATAACTATAATGATAATTTATTGAAAAGGAAACAATTCATAAATTTCCTTTTTTACAAAATAGTTTCAATGCATTATAATAATGAAACCAAAAATTATCAGTACATGATAAACATATTCAAAAATTAATAAATTCAACATGATAGTTATGTTGTAATATATTGAAATTTTATTAAATTACGAAAACAAATTATGATAACATACAATCAATGTGAAAAAAAAACTAAAAAACATCGAAATGTTTTTAAACATTTTGTCAAGACCGAGGGGAGAGTGTAGTCACCGTGGCTCAAACGGTAGCGTCCGCGACTCTGAGGCGTCAGGTCGAGGGTTCGCACCCCTTCACGGTCTGAGGTTAGCAAGGGCATGCACTCAGGGTAACGATTACATCTGCCAAAACAAGTCTTTCGCAAGAAGGCAACCGTCCTAGCCCTTAGTTGAAAAGGGAGTCCGTGACGTAAAACCGGAACGAACGAACGTCAAGATTGAGGGGAGAGTAATAATCTTGAATAACTTGAGAGAAAACCAGAACAAAAAACAGGGAATGGGGAAGAAGTTTGGAATAACTGCCATAAGGATTTGGAATGACTGACAAGCACATTCAGACTTAATTTGACCATGATAGTAATACAGTAAAACGTAAAAATATGGCTAAATAAGAAAAAAAACAGACACACACACGAAATGTGGAAGAGAGACAATATACAAACTTGCAAAAACTGTGATAAGCGTTTGTTATGACTAAAAAGAACATGCAAAGTTAAATTATGTTGCAGAAAGTAAACATTTGCTTAAGAGGAAAAACAGGAATGGTATAACAAAATGAGAAAGAAAATGAATAAACAGCTTAACAAAATTGGGATCGTTTGTTATGATTTAATGTGAACTTGCAAAATTTCTAATTATTTTTTGCTAGTTGTGTTGTAAAACGTCGGGTTCTGTCGAAGCGTAGTGGTGGAATGCTCGACTCAAGAAGTGATGTACTTGGGCTCGAGCCGACGGCGGAGCATTAAGTGGAGCATCCAGCCTTAATTTCCCAGCTTCAATCCGTCTGTTTCCACCCCCAACTGGGAACTTATCGTGACACAAAAAGTAAAAAAAAAAATGCTGAAAATTTTAAAACTTGATTGTAAAAATCATGAATCAAATTACAGTCCTGAACCAGGATTCAAAACTACAACACACTTTAAAATAATGCAATGTGCATAAGGTCCAACGGAAAGCACCGATGAAATTGAATAGAAGGAAAACTACTATCTGTTACATGAGGGAAAATACAAACAAAAAACACAAAGTGTGGAAAACAATAATCAAAGGTAAGGAAAAGTTGCACTTAAGTGTTTGTCATGATTGACAAAAACGAGTAAAAGTTGACAACTGAATCGAGGTTGTTAATCCATCAACCTTCCCTAATTCGCTTCAAAATGGAGTGCATACAGTCATTAGAGGCGACAATTACCTCTAATTAGAGTGATTAGAGCAGCTCTATTGCATTCTTATCCTAGGGTCAGGCATCGATTTCCTTGGGGAAACTTTAACACGTGATTATAGCATTGTCATGTCTGAATTGAATTTAGGAATAAATACACTTGGGATTGCTACCATTTGACATGTTCACTCCTCCAAGGTTTCCAGAGCAATACATTTGCTATACTGATCATTATTTAAAATGACAGTAAATTCGATTGTGTGTAACTGTTTATAAAATATCACAATGAAACACTGATATTACTTATGCTCTATTATACGAAAAAGAGGAAAAAATATGTTGAACTCCAGGGGAACCGATCCTGTGTCACTGGTCAGATGTTCAAGCAAGCATCATACCAACTATTCTAATACAGAAGATAAAAACCTGCATATAATAGCTAGGTCAGTACATGCAAATAAATTCCCTCAGTATCATATCACCATGTCTTTCGGAGGTAATAAAAGTATTACTAGTATCACGGTTTTATTGTGGTTATATGCGTACCTGAAAAAGTCCACGTGCAACTATAACAAAATATGAAGACTGGAAAAGTGCTGGCAAGTGCTGAACATGCTGTGATATGCATATTTTTATATGCTCTTGAAATAGAGCAATAAGTAAATACTTAAGATTTTCCCTTTTGCTTTCTTTAGTAAAGAGCTCTTAATCATTAAACACTGCATATAGTAATACTTTATATTCATCCACTGGGGGAGCAAACATAACTTGAGAGGGTTGGTGGCAGAAAGGGCACACGGCCATAGAACTCTAAGCCTGAACTCTCCATTCGTGTTCAAGAGGTTAGTAAAAACAACTTCCTTATATGGACATTGGGAAATATTGCTCCAGCTTGTATTCAATGAGAGCATTTAAGTCTTGTTTGGCAACTACAGTGTTCGTGTTTGACGTCAAACACTGCTCCAGCTTATCTTCTTAGTAAGCATTAAAGACTCTTGATTGGAGCCAGGAGTGTCCGTGGTCGACTTTATATACTGCACTGGCTTACCTTCTTAGGCAGAATTAGTGTCTTATCTGGCGCTAGCAGTGTCCGTGGTAGAAGTCATATACTGCTCCAGCTCATCTTCGTAATTAGAATTAGTCTTGACTGGCGCCAGAACTATTCGTGGTCACCATCATATACTGCTCTACCTTGACATTTTACTCAGAATTAAAATCTTGTTTGGTGCTTGTAGTGTCACTGGTGGACGTCTTACCTTGCTCCTTAAAAGTTAGTTTGGTGCCTCTGCATTATCCGCTGTCGACGTCATATATCTGTTCCACCTTGCCTTCATAAACAGCATAAATGTCTTGTTTGGGGCCTGCACTGTCCGTATTTGACGTCATTCTCATAATCAGCCTATGAGATCGATAAATTCCCCTTCGTCGTCTGCGGTGTCGCCAATTGCCGAATTGCGTGTTAACCACCGAGGGTTGACACATATCGTTGGGCTTACTAATTGGATAACCAAACGCCCGCTTCACTCTTTTTCGCCAATACCATTATTATTAATGACTTAGGTTGGATGGACTGCAGGCATAAGTAAAAACGCACAGGTTTTGATTGATAATTTAATAATGCATCTCTTTCTCTTTTGGCATGATCAGTAAACAAGCATGTCTGCCTGTGTGTGTGTGTGTGTGTGTGTGTGTGTGTGTGTGTGTGTGTGTGTGTGTGTGTGTGTGTGATTACCTAATTGTGATTACCTAATTGTGATTACCTAATTGTATTTACGGGAAAGAGCCCAAAGCTCGTATCTTCCCGTCTCCTGATCGGTTCCATTTTTAGACTTAGTGATACTTATCGTACCTGTCCTTAAAACTATGGATTGAGATAGCATTAACTACCTCCTCGCTTAGCGAATTCCAATTATCAACTACTCTTACACTGAAAAAGTATTTCCTTACATCCTGCAAACAAGTTTTCTTACGAACCTTCAAACTATGACCTCTAGTTCTAGAGCCAGCCATATCGAAATATCGATCCCTATCCACTCTATCATAACCATGAAGGAATTTAAAGACTGTCACCATATCCCCCCTCACTCTTCTAGCTTCGAGTGATGGCAAGTCTAATTCCCTCAGCCTCTCATCATAACTGAGATTGCATATTTCTGGCACCAGTTTCGTGGCATGTCTTTGAACTTTTTCAAGCTTAGCTATGTGCTTTTTCAAGTGCGGATTCCAAAAGGGGGCTGCATATTCGAGTTTTGGCCTCACATAGGTTACATAAATATTTCTGAACATTTCCTTGTCCATGTGCCTGAAGGCTACCCTTACATTTGATAAGAATGCATATGCTGCCCTTACTACGCCATTTATATGTATTTCTGGAGACAAATCTGTGTGTGTGTGTGTGTGTGTGTGTGTGTGTGTGTGTGTGTGTGTGTGTGTGTGTGTGTGTGTGTGTGTGTGTGTGCGTACGTGCGTGCGTGTGCGTATGTGTGCGAGAGAGAGCGAGAGATTGCTCATATAAATCATATTACAAGATGTGCAACAATGGCTTCAGTATCGCTACACTTTGACTTAACATGAAAGCAGACTTGAAAGAGCAAGTACACTTAACTCTCTCTCTCTCTCTCTCTCTCTCTCTCTCTCTCTCTCTCTCTCTCTCTCTCTCTCTCTCTCTCTCTCTCTCTCCTCTCTCTCTCTCTCTCTCTCTCTCTCTCTCTCTCTCTCATCTTGTCTCTATTATCAATATCTCTCTCTCTCTCTCTCTCTCTCCTCTCCTCCTCTCCTCTCTCTCTCTCTCTCTCTCTCTCTCTCTCTCTCTCTCTCTCTCTCTCTCTCTCTCTCTCTCTCTCTCTCTCTCCTCTCTCTCCTCTCTCTGACACACACACACAGAGTAATTAAAAGTAGCGACACGGTTTCGTTTGTTTACATTTATATTATACTACTGAAAGAATATGCACCATGCTGTTTAAGGACGTGCTATTTCCTCCCTTCCAGCTAGTACCACGTGTGAGAATATAAAGCATAAATCTAAGTTTTACGACATTACTGACAGAGAGAGTGATATTTGTAGTGACGTTTTCACTGCATAACACTTTCCTGTATAGTTTTATGTATGTATGTATGTATGTATGTATGTATGTATGTATGTATGTATGTATGTATGTATGTATGTATGTATGTATGTATGTATGTATGTATGCATGCATGTATGTATATATGTATGTATGTATGTATGTATGGATATGTACGTATTGTGTATATACACATGATATATGATATACGGTCATACTGAATTTGCAACAATGTATTGCCATATTTACTTTGATCCAAATGAAATACCGCATTCGAAATGAAATGAAGACTCAGGTAGATTAAGAGTTTTCGCCACAAAGTGTGAACCTTAATCTCTAAAGAGCTAAGATGGGAGACGTGGGGGTGAATTAGCTCTCAAGTGAATGGGTGTGTGCCTTGACACGGCCACCTCCCTTGTAAGGAGAAGTACGGTCATTATACATTTATGTGCACTTAATACGATTTTTGTATTGTCTGTAAAACCTTCATAGATATTTGGCAATGAATGTGACTGTATTTTATTCTCAGTTTGGCTGATGATAATCTATGAGTTCAAGTCTCTCGGCACGTAGACTGGAAAAGAGGACAAGAAGAAAACCACTGCCGCTCTTGCCGCCATTTGTCCGTCAATCTGGCACATGTTGACACTGACTTCCACTTAGTATGACACTTTTAAGTTACACTTCACAGTCATAAATTTGCATGCAATGGGATGTTCATTCAAAAAGAAAAGAAAATATGTAGATTATGGGGTGGGTTAAGAACAAGAAAGGCGTTGAACACCTCTGCCTCCCTGTGTTCATTTTCTTTGTCCCTATTTTCCTCCTCCAAAGGTGGAGCACAAGACTACCCTTTCTTCGTATTTTCAGCCGGCTGAGTCAAGTTTCTGCTTTTACATGTTCTCCTGCGGATCATAAAAGTTCCCCAAATGAGGCGGAGCGAGGGGACTTTCCAGTTCCCTGATCGTATTTTTCGCCGCGACCATCGCCGTTGATATTTAAGTGAATTCCACTGTACACCAGGGCAAGAGTCTGCATCAATATTTATTTGTAATTATAGAAAAAATAAGAGTATTATGTGTGTATATATATATATATATATATATATATATATATATATATATATATATATATATATATATATATATATATATATATATATATATATATATGTGTGTGTGTGTGTGTGTGTGTGTGTGTGTGTGTGTGTGTGTGTGTGTGTGTGTGTGTGTGTGTGTGTGTGCGTGCGTGTGTGTGTGTGTGTGTGTGAGTGTGTGTGTAAAAATGTCAGTGTGGTATGAGCGTGTATATCTAGCCTCCTGGCTAGTACAGTGGTAACGCGCTGGCCTCGCATTCGCGAGGTCGACGGATCGCGCCTCATCCAGGCAAGAGAGTTTAAGCTGTTTACTGGGGCGGCTACTGCTGTGGCTGGGTACCAAAGTGGGGGGTTTGGGCCTGTGCCGGCTGGCGACCGCCCTATGGGTCCTCCATGATCCGTTCCAACCATCCGTGGGTGGAGAATCTAAAAAACAAGCGCGAGGTTGCGTTTGTGTGTGTGCGTGCGTAAAAAGACGAGCGTGAGTAAAGTGTGTGCTTGTGTGTGTGTAAAAAGATCAATGTATTTTGAGTGCATTTGTGTGTGTGCGTGCTTGTGCAAACAGATCAGTGTGGTTTTGTTAAGAATACAGACCTTTCATGCTTAAAGTGAAATAACAGTCAGTCTGAACCAGTTAATATAATTTACATGCGAGTCCGTCGTTTCATTGTTGACATTAATTGTCTTCTTTTATGACTCCTGGGCTTTGGTTAGGTCGTATAAGCTGACAATGGCCTTATCATCAATATTATTTATCTTTTTTTTTATTTCAAGTTTCTTTTAGTTAAATTACTTATGATATTACATATGAATACAGAGAGAGAGAGAGAGAGAGAGGAGAGAGAGAGAGAGAGAGAGAGAGAGAGAGAGAGAGAGAGAGAAGAGAGAGAGAGAGAGAGAGAGAGAGAGTGGGCTCATTTCCCTAAGTATATGAATACATACATGAAGTTCACCAGTTCACTACATAAACTAGTACTTTAATGATTAATATAACAGTGTGTATATCTATCTATCTATCTATCTATATATATATATGTGTGTGTGTGTGTGTGTGTGTGTGTGTGTGTGTGTGTGTGTGTGTGTGTGTGTGTGTGTGTGTGTGTATTATGTATGCAATATATAATTGCACCTTACCAGAATACAACCCTACCATACAACTGACAATCTAACAACGTGCACAACGCGCTTCTTACTAACTGTACATGCACAACGCTCTATGCACTTTTGAACACTTTCACAATTTTGAATATTCCATCGCATGACTGACACACTACTGGCCCCTTGCTATCGCTGTAGACAAAAAAAAAATATCATGAATCTTGTAACGCTTCAAGGCTACTACTCTCCATTTGTAAATATTTCTTTAAAGCACCGCATGAGATAGAACAGACATTAGTCACCGTGGATCAAGCGGTAGCGTCCGAGACTTTGAGGCGTCAGGTCGAGAGTTCGCGCCTCGCCATGGTCTGAGGATAGCAAGGGCATGCACTCAGGGTAACGATTATATCTGCCAAAAGAAGTCCTTCGCAAGAAGGCAACCGTCCTAACCCTTGGTAGAAAAGGGAGTCCGTGACGTAAAACCGGAACATGAGATAGAACAGACAATGAATGAGAAGGTTTAAAAGCAGATTTTAATTTATTTTTTAGCTATGAAGGAAGAAAGAAAGAAAGAAAGAAAGAAAGAAAGAAAGAAAGAAAGAAAGAAAGAAAGAAAGAAAGACAGGCAGGCAGGCAGGATTATTCAGTGAGTGAGTGAATGATTTATCTAGTTTTTTTGGTGATTTAGTTAGTTATTACTCAAATTGCTTAGAAAGTTTTTAACCAATTCTTCTATTAAAATTATGTGAAATGATGGAGTCCACTACAGAGCAAGAAGACAACTTTAAGTATTTACTTCATTAATTTGGATACCTAAATCCCTTGTATACAGAAAAATTTGCTGTCAGCGATATGCGTAGCAAAAATAAAACAGAGTGAGTCTGTTAAATATGTACTTGTCTACTTGTACTTACAATCGCGTGTACTGCAGAAGTCTCTGACACTTTCTCAATACAAAAAAATATAATAATCGTGATAAAATACTCTGAAATGGTACCCTTTGAAGAAATGTTTTTCCTCTTCCCGTAGCGAAATTAATCATGGCGCCATATCAAACGATTATAGAGTAGAGACTAAAAATTATAAAGTAGAAAAAATATATGAGTATATATGAGGAATCTGGCTTGCAATATATCATGATGTTGATGACAGAAAGAAAAAACAAAAATAAACAGCTAAGATAATAGAGTAGATATACGAACGTTTGTGAAGCTATGTCACATGACCCTATAGCTTTCAGTATATCACAAGGTTGATGACATGAGAAGTGAACAATAGGAATACATCTCTAAGGTCAAACATTACATGCATACAGGACAGTTTATGAAGTGTTCGTGAAGATAAATAGAGCAAGATTCAATAATAAACCTTTAATAATACACCTTTATTTCCATTACAATACAATGGGTATTCGTCAGCCGGGGCGAGCCCCAACCCCCCACTGTGGTACCCAACCACAGCAGTACCTGCCAGGAAACAGCTTAAACTCTCGGTCTTGGACGGGAACCGATCTTTCGAACTCGTGAATGCGAAGCCAGAGGTTACCACTGTACTAGCCAGCAGGCTACAGTGTACTATAAAGTTAATGATACAGAAAGGGAACGAAAACAAAACAAACAAACAAACAAACAAGCAACAGAGATGATAAAAGTCGATGCAAATACGACTCAGTGAAGAGAGTTTGTGATGTTATTTCTGTTGAATACAGCTTAATAAAACAAAAACAAAATGACGAACAACAAATGACAGATGACAGAGGAGATTCGAACCTTCAGTAAATAACACACCGATAACGATGGGGAAAGAGAAGAACATAAATAAAAATGGGTATTTTGGAGTATGTACCATATACAAGAAGGTATAAAAATGAGTCTCCTGGAGTACGAAATATATAGAATAATATTAAAAATGGGTATTCTGGGGTATGGAACATATACAAGAGATATAAAATGGGTATACTGGTATGAGATATATACAACAAAATTTATTTATAGAGAGGTATTCTTCTCTATAAAATGAAAACAAAAAATAAAAAAGTGTTCTGAACTATGATATACAGCAGAAATTAAAAGGGGTCGTTCTAAATAATGGAAAGTACACAACAGAAATTAAAAAAGTGCATTCTGAACTATGAAATAAAAATGATTATTCTGAGCCATGGAATATATACAACAACAATTAAACATGTGGGATATTCTGAAGTAAGATATACACACTACAGGAATAAAAGATGGGTATTTTGAACTATTTACTCTGAAGAGGGTAAGAATACCTCCTTCGAGTTCGCCTGCGTGTAGCAAGAGTCGAATAAATGGGGAGAAACGAAAGGCCTGGAAACCCCCTTCTTCGTATTTTCCTTCTACTAAGAGTGTTTTTCTTTGACTCAGCCACTCTCCTCCTAAGGGGGATTATGGCTTTTGTACAGGAAAAGTTTGAACTATAAAATAACAACCAAATGAAAACTGGGATTCTGAACATAGAGATACATCTAATATGAATTAAATGCTGATCTTATGACCAATGAAAAAATAGTATTATGACTGAATTATAAGCAGAAATTGAAATGAATATTCTGAACTATGAATTGAAATTAGGTAGTCTATCCAATAAAATACACACTAGAAATTAAAGACGAGTATCCCAAATTATAAACTGGAATTAGGTATTCTGAACTCTGAAAGACAAACCACAGAAATTGTGATCTATGTAAATGGGTATTCTGAACTATGAAATACGAACAACAGAAACTGAAAATGGGTATTCTGAACTAGGAATTGAAAATGGTTATTCTGAACAATGACAAAAAGACAACAAAAATTGAAAATGGGTATCCTGAAAAAGTACACAGGTATAGGGTAAACGGTACTTAATTAGTCGGTGGTATTTGGACTAGCACGTTAATACCACACTATAATTACAGAGGGAAAAAAAATAAAATAAAATAAATAACAATCGTTGACACGCACATCGTTATATATTTATATTTTCATTCATTCCTTTATTTATTTATTTATTTATTTATTTATTTATTTATTTATTCACTTATTTTTTTTATTTTAATCTATCTGTATGTGTATTTCATCGGTTCTTATTTATTTTAGCTATTTTTATGTCTATTTTTCATGCATAGCAGAAAAGTCTACGATGAAAAGTAATCACATTCTAATAGCCAGGAGAGAGAGAGAGAGAGAGAGAGAGAGAGAGAGAGAGAGAGAGAGAGAGAGAGAGCTACGCATAATGTAAATAAAAATTACAGCACATTAACAGCAACTGCCATTCAATAACGGCGAGATATGTAAAAAATTAATATCAAACATTTCCAGCATATAACAGAAACAATTTTTAGTAACAGCAAAAAATACAAAATATTGAATCGTAGCAAAAAATAAAATATTTACATAGTAAAACAGTAAATATCATGCTAATAAGTAACAACACAAGTCATATTTTAGTATAATATCAAAAACTTTCAGCATATTATCTTTAGTAATAGTGAAGAATTGCCGTAACACAACCGCATCCCAATAAAATAAAAAAATAACAGCGTACATACTCTCCTTTCATAATAACAAAAATAAAATATTCACAGCAATATAACAGCAACTGCTTTTTAATTGACAGTAATCATTGCCACATCAACAAATACACAAACAGCAAAATAACAGCAATTATATTCTAGTTCTCAGTAAGAATTGTAACAAAAACAAACGCACATAAATCTAAATAACAAATAAGGTTTGACTATAAAATGCAACAAACATGTTCACAAACAACAAAACAACAGCACGTACAGCTATTGAGCAAATATACTTTGACAATGATATGCAACAAACAACATGATTACATACAACAAAACAATGAAAACGTCCTTTACCACAAACAAAGAAAAAAAAACAAAGAAAAAAACATGCATATCCATGGAGTGAGAGAATGAAAATGAAAATAAAAAAAATGAATATTACATAAAAACACGTGTTGCTAGTAAGCAAGAAGAAAGCAAGAATGAAATAGTGAAATATGCAAATCCAAACTGTAAGAGAATCAGTAAATAGAAACTTTTGTATAAATTTCTTTACTAATTAATTAATTAATCACTTCACTAATTAAATTAATTATTTATTTATTTATTTATGAGAGCGTTAACGTCAAAGAGGTTTAATAAAACTTAACATTGTATATGCAAGCAGTGATAGAAGCAACATAAGAAATGTTTTTGTCCTTCTTGTTTTTATGTATTTATTCATTAAAAAAAAGAGAGCATTAAAACAAAGAGGCATATATGCAAGAACTAAATAACGAGATATGCATATCCAAGCAGAAAAAATAAAGAGTATTATAAGCAAAACTAAAAAGAAACGTTTCATCTTTCTCTTTTATGTATTTATTTATTTATTTATTTATAAAAGAGAGCGTTAACTACAGGGTTTCATGGCAAGGACTCTGCGTGAGGGGCGGGTCTGTGGTGTTTAACAAGGAGTGTTTGGCCAGCCCTAGACATCAAATATTCAACATTTCGTGATGCACTCTTGTAATTTGGCCACCCGATAGTCCATGCACCCCTTTTCAGGGGATCATTCCTCCCTCAGGCCTTCATGTACCCATATAGAGGATAATTCCCCCGACCTTCATGCACCCTCCAGGAATTCATCCTTCCCTCCCTCCATGCACCCTTTCAGGGATCATGCCTTCTCCCTCCATTCACCCTCCAGGAAAACTTTCTTCCTTCTCTCCGTACACCCTCCAAGGGATGATTCTCCTCCCCTCCATTCACCCTACTAGGGATAATTCTCCCTCCCTCCATTCATCCTGTAAGGGATTATTCTCCCTCCCTCCATTCACCCTATAAGGGATCATTCCCCTCCATACACCCTTCAGGGGATCACTGCCCCCTACCTCCATGCAACCTCCAGGGGATTATTCTATCCTACCCCCACGTACCCTCCAGGGGATCATTTCCCACCCTCCCTCAATCAAAAGGATTATGGTCCCTTCCCTCCATGCACCCACCAGGGAATCACTCCTACCCTCCATGCACATTCCAGGAGGTCATTCCCCACCTCCCTATAGGGTGTACCCTTCAAGGAATCATTTCTCCCTCCATCAACACTTACAGCCTATATAAACCCCGCTACTTCAGGGGGGGGGCCTTGATCCCGACCATATAATGTCCTCAGCATTGCAAGACTACTTTCATGAAGTCGTCTTCTACTACTACTACTATTACTACTACTACTATTATTATTATTACTGCTGCTGCTGCTACACTTGATATTTATTCACTTAGTAGTAGTAGGAGTAGTAGTAGAAGTAGCAGCAGTAACTTTTAAATCTCGAAGGAAAAGGAGTGTTCGAGAGGTTGCTTACTTTGTTTCACATTCAGAGAAATACAGCCATCCTTTCAAGTTAGGTTAGCCTTAGATGGTTCCTTCTACTTGAAAAAAATATTGTAGTAGTAGTAGTAGTTACAATGAACAAGATCATTCACCCTTGAAGTATTTATGACATCCAGACGACTTGGACCTTTTGCAAGACTTCTATTCAAAGTTTACTAAAATCATGTCCCTCCTTAAGAAAAAAAAAATCAAGAAACTAAAAGGGCCTTTTTAGAGCACGGTTGTGACGTTGACTCTTCCTTTCTTTAAGATCTGCTCATTGCTTTACCTTTATGGGAATAGTAACACACTGCAGTAGAAAATTAAAAGTATCTATACACTTGGAAGAAGTAATTATTAAAAGTAGAATATGGAAAGAGAATTGAATACAAACGTTTCTTATATAAGTAATTAATACAAACTAAAGGCAAGTGGATGCTCGAGAGTTTATCCATTATGTTTCAAGTAAGACTTGACTATATATGGTGGAATTGATGTTGCTGCTCCTCTAAACAAACTTGAATATCAAATAATTGATGTCAAGCCAGCTGTCTAAGCCTATGAATGGCGGGGCAGGCTCAGGTAAAGGCTGGATTTTAGATACTACCAAATCCAGGAAAGTCATGACTAGTAGTAATACATACGAAAGTAAAGAAAGAAATGGGTGCTTTTGAGTGTACATATACTGGAATAACTGATAATTGTAGTGCTATCTGGGAAGTCAAACTTAAAAAAGGTTGGCGCCTTGATTCAAGCTTCGTCCCTGACATTTTGCATATGTTGATACCCAGGTTTATAACCAGGCTTGAGTTATATGGAGTTCATATACATTAACTGATGAAGGAGGTATAAAACTTGGGAAGCATGTAGAAACTACACCAAATATGGAGAATTAGAAACAATGGTATGGCTTCGTATACTCGTAACTGAATCTAGAAATGAATTAATACTCCATAGTGTGACTATGCATACTTAAGTTTTATAACTATATTACATAATGCCTATTTTGAATTGTATAAAAAAGTTATTTTATCACAATATCCATTACTTTCGGTATCGCATCCAATATTTTTCGTCCTACTTGTCATCACTCAAATTGGTCAAGAAAGAACATCCATTCTTATATACTCTACTCTCTATGTGTGCGTAAGTGTGAATGATATTCTAGTTCGTCTGGAAGTCGCTAGTTTCCTCGTTAACTATTATTGGAAAGAATTGTGGTATATTTCCTTAATGCATCCAAGCATAAATTTGTGCTTTTTTAAAAGCAAACGAGAAGATACCCTAGCATCGGCAAATTCTTAAAGTAGTAGTAGTAGTAGTAGTAGTAGTAGTAGTAGTAGTAGTGGTAGTAGTAGAAGATATCCCTGGTCTATTACGTACACTCCCAGCCTGCAAACATCTAAAGAGGGACTTATGAATAAACGAAGTTAATCTGTCACACAATACATGCTTAATGAACCTAGAAGATTGTTATGCTGTATAGATAAAGGAACGAGGACCTAACAGTCGTTTTCTTCTTCCTCTTTCTTTCTTTGTTTTCTCTAATTCTCGTCTCTGCTATGGAAATAATGAATAAATAAAGAGAGAACTTGCGACATATCTCGATGAAAAGAAAATCCGTGAGACTTCCTGAGATTTGTGTAAATATGTGCTTAGTGCACTCTCTCTCTCTCTCTCTCTCTCTCTCTCTCTCTCTCTCTCTCTTTCACACACACACGAACTCACACACTTAAATACACACGCACATACACACAAACAAGCACACGCCATACTGTCACACTAACAAGACATTTTTGTTCATTTTTCCAAGAGAAAAAGTGATTACTAACTAAATATTAACTAACACATGACAAAGTAGAGACGATTGCAAGGAAGACTTCCACATTCCTCATCATTTTTTCTATCCTTCCCTACAGCAACTCAATTTGCATTTACTTACTTCTCTGTCTATTATTATTATTATTATTATTATTATTATTATTATTATTATTATTATTATTATTATTATTATTATTATTATTAATATTATTATTATTATTATTATTATTATTATTATTATTATTATTATTACTATTATTATTATTATTATTATTATTATTATTATTATTATTATTATTATTATTATTATTATTATTATTATTATATCCGAAATTGTGTATTCTGTACTTTATTAAATGGAAAAAAATTAAAATGCGAAAAGGTAAACCTATAAAGTGTTATTATATTAAACTTAAGATATTTTTATTGTTTTTCCATTTTTTTTTACTTAGCTACGTGTAATATCTTTGTAAAAGCATATTTCGAACATTCTACAAACTGTAAACAGTGTAAAATGACATTGGACTGCCTGTATGTAGTATTATTTTATAAACAATATTCTTTCTTAAAACAATTTTATACAATAGTTATGTGGTAAGTATTGAGGGAAATGTCATTTTCATTATTATGCTATGACCAAATAATATGCCTGTGGCACTTTCAGCTTGAAAATTTCATTTTTTCATTCAATTTTTAACCTTATAACAATGTTATATAGGGAGTTCCTGGCACCACTTGACAAAGTAGTGGTGCCATAAACACACGTCATTTTTAAGTCTTACATTAAAAACTAAAATATTACACGAAGCTGAAAGAATTCTTAGCATAATGTTATTTTTTAACATTATAAAACTAAATGCCTGTGGCACGGTCCGCATGCAAATATGCGTTTTCTATGCCATATTTTATTTATATTTAAACACATCACACAGAGCTTTCCTGGCATCAGCTGAAGAGGTAGTATAGGGCCATAAATACCAACAAACTACCATCCTGACCGCATTCCGCCCTCTGAACCTTCCGCTGGAAAAGACAATCCGACGACCCTGGCTTCTGATAAAAACCGGAAAAACAAACGAGAATTTGATGAACGTCAAACAAAAAACAAACAGACGCGGAGAGAAGGGGAAAAACATGAAATAAAAAGAAGAAGAAATTGGCGCGCATGACGGGATCATAAAAGGCGGCGCCTGTGAGTGGCGGCAGACCAAATTGTTTTATTGGGCTGGAAAAACGAAGCGGCACTAACTATATTGATTGGAAATGCTGCTCCTGTCCCTTTTTTTCTTTTCCTCCCGCTTTCATGGGTTTATTTGAAAAGTTAATGATAACGCCTACTAAAAGGGTGGAAATGATTGTTAAGAAGAAGGGACTTTTTGGGTTAACTAAGATCCTGCGGTAACACACACACTGGTAGTGGTGACAGAGATAGTAATAACCAATATTCGTCGTATGGTATGGATACTAGTTGTTGGAAATGACTGGTTAACGGAGAGGACTTTTGGTTTGATTAGAGCACTGTGGTAAAGCACAAACACCAACGCTAGTGGTGGTAATTGTGGTGATATAGAAGCAACCAGTATTAATGGTATGGTATGGTATGGTTGTCGGTACGAGCATCTGGGTAGCTTGGGGCACTGCGGCAATATACACATTGGTAGCTATGGCAGAGGTGACAGAGAGTAACAACTATTACTGATGGTATGGTATGGACAGAGCAGGGGTCTCTGGGTTGTTTGGGGCACTGCGGTAATATATGCACACACTCACACCAATACTGGTAGTTATTGCAGTAGTGACTGACACAGTAACAACCAGTATGAAAAGTGTAGAAGGATAGTGGAGGGTGAAATTGATGGAAACAATGAGTGTAAGGCAATTGCATATGATATGTGGTTCACTTTACCTGAAAAAAAAAACTAAATATGCAATGATAATAATACTAAGAATAATAAGAATAATAATAATAATAATAATAATAATAATAATAATAATAATAATAATAATAATAATAATAATAAAAATAATAATAATAATAATAATAATAATAATAATACTAATAATAATAAAAAATAATAATAATAATAATAATAATAATAATAATAATAATAATAATAATAATAATAATAAACAATAATACACAGCGGCATCATTCCCTCTTGAGAGGGGGTGGCCGAGCCAAAGAACACGTATTCACCATGAGCCAAGACATCCCAATTACTCCTCTCAGAATCTTATTATTATTAGTATCATTATTATTATTATTATTATTATTATTATTATTATTAGTAGTAGTAGTAGTAGTAGTAGTAGTAGTAGTAGTAGTAGTAGTAGTAGTAGTAGTAGTAGTAGTAGTAGTAGTAGTAGTAGTAGTAGTAGTAGTAGTAGTAGTAGTAGTAGTAGTAGTAGTAGTAGTAGTAGTAGTGGGAGCCTTTTTAATTATCTGCCTATCATGACTGCCAATGCATTTTGTGTTCCAAATTGCTTACTTGTGAAGTGCACATTTCCTAGATTAGGTGAAATGATAATGAGCACAATGAGTTTCATCATGTATGTGCTTGAGTGTTACTAAAGGGCTACGATCTAGTCCGTTTTATAAATCGACAACTTTTCCCATGTGCTTATGGGGTCGCTGCTTCTCACTAGCCTCTTGGAGACTAGAGCTGATTTTGCTTTTAGTTTTACGACCGGCTGCCCTTCCTTACCTAATAATAATAATAATAATAATAATAATAATAATAATAATAATAATAATAATGATAATGATAATGATGATGATGATGATAATAATAATAATAATAATAATAATAATAATAATAATAATAATAATAATAATAATAATAGTGGCACGACAAATTCGCCATAGAATATTCGCCTTGCCTTCGTTGGCAACATCTTTCGGAATGTGTTCACTGGAAACCGAGTCTATCGAATGATTATACATTGTTTGAATCCCCGCAATAGACCGAAGGGAATCTCTCGGGTTTCAAAGTCTCATTTTCGAGGTTCTGCTTATCAGGCGATTCCATCGGAGAGGCAGATGATCACGTGGCACGTCGCCATCTTGGATTGCGGTCACCCCCTGTCATACTCCATTTGTGTCACTTCCCCCCCCCCCACACACACACACACAAGTTGTTATTATTTTTTTCGCTCACTTTTCCTTTTCTTTTCCTGCTACAATTATAAAGGTGATATGTCACTGTTCACTCTCCATCTTGCTCTTATTTAACCGACATTCTGATAATTACATAATCATAATCCTCCTCTTCCTCCACCTCCTCCTCTTCTTCTTCTTCTTTTTAGTCTAAGTCGTTTTGTCATAGGCCTTTTCTTGCTTCTTCCACTTTTTTTTTGTCTGTCTCTAATTACTGTCTCAAAGAGTTGAATATTTCCCCATTCAGCCTTTACAGGATGCAGAGATGTTGAAAAGCTTCCTTTCTATTATTCCTTAGTTTTTCAGGATTTATGCATTTTGTGATAAAATGTTGTACCACAGGACTGTGATGAACATCTAATGTACTCATTAGTGTTGCAGATCATTAACTAATGAATAGAACAATGCATTTTGCATACAATTTAAACACAACAACAGAAGACATCAGGTGCATACTTAAGGTTACATCGTTATTCGTAACACTTGTTTCCTACTTAAAAACTAGTAAATTTATTGATGATATCCTCGATAAAGCTATTAAGTGAATAATAATAATAATAATAATAATAATAATAATAATAATAATAATAATAATAATAATAATAATAATAATAATAATAATAATAATAATAATAAAAAATAATGATGATGATGATGAAAATCACAATCATCATTATTATAACAAACACTATATATACTAGACATTGTTAGTTAAGTAAGCTGAAATTATGTATTATAATATATTTAGGAAACTATTGCGACAGGGTATCTATGATTATTTTAGTTATAAATATACAGACATGTACATAGACAAAAGCATATTACACAGAATTAACAGACGTACATAGATGCCTGCCATATCTCTGACTTACAATTTGTGGTCGAATGTGAAGGAAAATCTGGAAAAAGGTAAAGTAGATGTGTTATTTAGAAGAAGAATTTATATAGCTCTTCATGCAGTTTCCCTTCCATATTCATATTAAATCACTCCTCGTCATATTTTTCACCATATACTGTATATATAAAAGTACATATTTAATTCTCTCACCCTCTTTCACATCAATTCTTCCCCTAGTCATACTAGTGCGTGCCTAGAAGCCATTGTAAAGGCGCGTAGCCCGCCCACCTGCCTATGGTAGCATGAGCGTATATCTTGGAGTGTGGTTGATATGTGTACTTATCCGGGTTTGATATGTATAGTTAACCGTGTTTCCGACCCCATAATGTGTGGCTATAAGTATTTCTATTATGTGCTAATCTCTACTGGCAGGGAGCAAAGGAGATCAACCCTACTCTTTTGTTTCATTTTAAACAGGGCTAAATTTGTAGTTGCTGTACGCGTAGCTTTACCTTTTCGATGTCTTTCCATGAAAATCTTCTCGGTAGTTACAGTATACCTTTTATTCATTTTTACCTATTTCTTCGTTATCTTTATCATACAGTTGGTGTTACTATCCTCCTCCTCCTTCTCCTCCTCCTCCTGCTTCATCTTTTTCTTCTCTTAACTTCTAGTACCCTTCTTCCTCTCCTCTCCTAATCTTCATCTTCTAGGAATGGTATGTTTCTTTTTACTGTATGTATTGCCCTCTTACTTATTAATTCACTTACATGTCTACTTATAAGTGTACTCTTAGTTTTGTAAAAGAATAGCCATTGCCAAATGGAAATAAATGTACGTTTAATTCTTCTTCTTCTCTTCCTTCTCCTCCTTCATCATTTTCGTAGTGCACATTTTCGCATTCCTTAACTCCTTTTTTCATTGTTCTTTTCCTTTATAACTCCTATATTACCGCTAATAACCCCGTGACCTCACCCACATCCATCAAATTATACTAAAAATTACACGTGCACTGCCAAACCATGTAAGACATGTGCGTGACGCTTTTATGCCTTTAAATGAGAGAGAGAGAGAGGCAACAAACACATATGGAAAAGGAGACAGCAAATAAAAAAAAGACAAAAGTAAATAGAGTTTCAGACTGTTGAATGCATATATGAATATTTAAAAGTTATACATTCATACAAATACAATGGCCGCAATCCCCTTTGTAAGAGAGGTGGTCGAGTCGAAGCACACATTCACAACAAGGCCTCTTAGCGATATGGATGTTATCTTTGAACATGAAAAGGATCTAAGGACGTAGAACTACACAAAAAATTCAATGTTAGATTATGTATGCTAAATGAATTACAAAGCAATGGAGAGGGAGTCTGAAAAATAGAAATAGGCCTACAGTGTATACCAAATATTCAGAGAGAGAGAGAGAGAGAGAGAGAGAGAGAGAGAGAGAGAGAGAGGAGAGAGAGAGAGAGAGAGAGAGGAGAGAGAGAGAGGAGAGAGAATGGAAAAGCGTTATTATATTAAACTGAAAGCCAACTCTGGAGAATTGGCTTCCGGTGAATGCATGCTTTGATCAGGCCACTTTCCATACAAGGTATATTTCGGCCATTGTATGTGTATGTATACTCAACAAATGTTTCACTCATTAAATGGTTTAAGACTGCATCAATGCATCATTCTGAAAAAAAAAAAAACATAAAAGGCAGGTACTGTGGCTCTCTTTTACATCACAAACACATCTAACAGTAAAGGTTTGTAGAAAGCAGGCGAGACTGTCTTCTTTGCTTCTAAAGTACTTCTGACAAAGAAATCATTTATGAACCCCCGCTGTCCAGCCATCGCAGTGGTTGCGCGCTACAGAAGAAAACAGAATGGTAGAAAATTTTAATTCTTTGGAGGAATCGACAAAGGGTACGTGACCTTTATTCTGCCTCCCAGGAATCTGTAGATTATACATTAATAAGTTATTTGAGAAATCTTAAGCACAACAATTACAAATACTCTTTTATGGATTCACACGACCATTTCCAACATAGGGTAGAATATAAAAATGGAAGCACTTATACTATAGATAATATATCTTGCCAAGAGGACCCACTTGGAAGGTTTTCATCCTCCTATAGGACAATACCAGAGGAGGAGTTCAGTCCAGTATAAC
>JAXCGZ010002009.1:52500-57500 GCA_037179515.1 Halocaridina rubra | reverse complement strand
AAACATTGTTTGTTATAGATGAACCTAACCTTATCTACCCTCAACTTTACAACACGTCAGGAATGAACATCAAGTTAGGTTAGGTTATGATGACTTAGCTAGATTATTGTAAAAAAAAAAATTGGTGTCCGAAATTATAAACATTTACCAGGAAGAGCTAATAATAATTTTTAAGAAATCAACTAATAATTCACTCTAAATTTAACCAGAAAAAGCAATGAATGAATGAAACCGTACAAATCACTATACCTGTTACAAAAAGGTGAAGCAATCGTCTTGAATTTCCAAAATTTCACTTGGTAGTTCTGAGTTTTTTTTCTTCTTTTTTTACCCGTTCCAATGTCACAATCATATTAAATAAATTTGGCTCAACTAAATTTCTTGTAGATGTTTTGTAAGACCTCGTTTGTCAATCACTGTATACATACTTCATTCAATGAAATTAATATGAATCAGTCATACGCTATATATATATATATATATATATATATATATATATATATATATATATATATATATATATATATATATATATATTATATATATATACACGTACGAGTATTGCAATATTGCAAGGGGTCTGCAATAGGCTATATACATGCATTCATTCTGGAATGGGTCTTTTATTGGCTATATGCACGTACTATCATACTACAATGACATTGCAATGGGACTATTAAAGGCTATATATACAAGTACTATTACATTGCCATGATTATGTTACAGGTAATATTACACGTACTATTATACTGCAAATGGTTTTTGTAGGCTATTTATACATATAATAATATTTCAAGGGGGCTAACACAGGCTATCATAAAGGCATATATTATTATTGCAATGGTTTTGTTATGGGCAATATATACATGTATCACAAATGGCACTCTTTGGTTTACACTACCAGGCACTTACAGTATTTAAAATACAGTGTTTTTCAGGGTAAAAATACCTCTACAGTGCAAAATACAGGTAATGTAAGCTATTGCCATCAACCACCCTAAACATATATGGCCTTTTCTTACTCTTTCAAGCAATATGTCACAATATATTATTATAATAAACTTATAACACACTTTCTTACAAAAAAATAAATCGTTTATAAACTCAAAGTTCCATAGGGCAAGATACTAGCAAAGTTTGTAACTGATTTTACACTGAACTATACAAATTAGGCTAATTTGACACACCACACAAAACTCCCCTCTCGTAAACAAAGATGGAGAAGCTGGAAGTTTTAATCAGATGTTGATAATGCTACTCATTTAGATTTATTTAATTAAATGTTTGAGTAGTGTTTCTCTGAATTATTTTTTCTCAACAGTGGACTATTATTTTCAAGAAATATAATTAGTAGATCACTAAATTAAAAGTACAGTATATATAAATTAATATAATATGCATCTCTCTCTCGTCTCTCTCTCTCTCTCTCTCTCCTCTCTCTCATCTCTCTCTCTCTCCTCTCTCTCTCTGCTCTCTCTCTTCTCCTCTCTCTCTCTCTCTCTCTCTCTCTCTCTCTCTCTCTCTCTCTCCTTACAAATAATTTGGCTTCATGGAATAATCAATATTAAGAAGAGTTTCTCAAAGGAGAATGCACTACCCAATCTCGCAGACTACTCTCAGTGGAAAGCCTGATATAGAATATTTTAGAACGAGCAAAATACTGTATACATCGCGTGGACTATTCAAAAATTATTATTATTATGATTATTATTATTATTATTATTATTATGATTATTATTATTATTATTATTATTATTATTATTATTATTATCATTATTATTATTACTATTATTATTATTACAACTACTACTACTTCCAGGGTGAGTGGTGGTTTTCCGTGGTTAGGACGGCCGTTTCTTCCTCCGCTGGATCATCTGAGACCAGACCCCTTGGCAGCTTCGTTAGCTCTGAAATATAATGGTAAGTGATTGGTTAACCTTACTTCTAATACAAGAAAAGATTTGATGTTCTCTCTCTCTCTCTCTCCTCTCTCTCTCTTCTCTTCTCTCTCTCTCCTCTTCTCTCTCTCACTCACTCCTCTCTTCTCTCTCTCTCTCTCTCTCTCTCTCTCTTCTCCTCTCTCTCTCTCTCTCTCTCTCTCTCTCTCCTCTCTCTCCCGTGTGTGTGTGTGTGTGTGTGTGTGTGTGTGGTGTGTCACAAGCTTGGACTTCGAAGAGAGGAAAAATAAGTCCGTCTGCAGCATTCATGTAAAAACACCTGATTGCATTATGTCTTGTGATATGTAAAATGATGAAAACAGCAAATAAAAACTTAGTAAGAAAATACTTATTTATTTTAGCATGTATGTGTTGTAACTGCAACCTATACGAACTAGTTTAATTGGTATATGTCACTTTTAGTCCCCAGTTGGGGTTAGACACACAAGGGCTGAAGCTGTATAATTAAGATTGGATGCCCTTAATATCGCCCCGCCGTGAGCTTGCACGTAGCTTTCCGTCACTTCCCTGGTCGAGCATTATAACGCTACGCTACGGCGATGCCCAGAAATATTGAAATTAGATTAAAATTTTAATAACAGGATTCAAGTGGGATATTTCTCAAGCAAAGAAACAAGTGAAACACATCATTACCTAGTCACATACCTGACCTCTCTATACATCTTGGATCCAACAATGGTTCACTATTTCTGTGTGTACTCATTGAGCCTATTGAGTTGACAGGTGCTCTTTTTGGACTTTAGTCATATATTTCTTTTTTTTTTATCACAGACAAATGTTGGTTCCAGTTCTGGTTATGATTAATCATAAGACATCCGCAATTAAGATCAATTTCTTTTTCTTCTTCTTTGACGTGAGAGGTGTGCGATGGGCATTTTAGTCCTTAGTGAAGCCCTAGTACTTAAGCATACTCTCCCATCTTATGCCCCACATATCTAATATTGTACTCACTAAATTTGCTAAGTTGACAGGAGCTACTATGCTATGAAGTAGTTTGAATAAGAATAGAAACATATGTTAGTTTATAGAACAGAGATCACTGTTGTTTTTCAGTACACATTATGCGTGATCCCATCTTATGAAGACTACTTATAGATAATTCTTTATAGGATTAAAATTATCTTTGTATTTTTTCGCTTGACTCTTCGAGTGTGTGTTTGTATGTGTTATGGGTTACTTATATGCAATTTTTAAAAGAGTTAATTTTGTTTTTGTTTCTCATAAGTCTCTATGTGTGTTTATATGTGCAGTTCTTGTATGCGTGTGCATGCTGTGCTTATAAATTAGTATGCTAGTGAGTGCTACACAACCCCTATAAAGGTTTGGAAACAGTTTTTGAATCTTTCTTTTTTGCCAATCGTAAATTGAAAACCATTCTCTTTAATCTGTATAGACTGCGACTACCATAATTCAGTCCCAATAATACACCCTGTCGTAGCGTGCATAGTTGCTACCGTTACACTCAAACCACAGTCATTACGGCCAATTACCAGACCATCAGCATTAATAACGCAATTTAACTGCCCGAGTTGGCCGCGATAAATAATAGTCTAAGTACGTTTCTAAGTACCGGTAAAATGTCATTATATTATCATCGCCTCGGCTATCAAAACATAAGGCATAATTTATAACCGTTGTGCTTACCTGAGTACAATACCTTCATACCCACTGACAGTACTGTTCCTATACCATCATCACCCTCCTGTTATTAACTTACCTGTTTCAACAACCACCATCGGTTCCTCTACTACCACACTACTACTCGTACTACAACCATCATTACCATTACCTCCTACCGCATGCCAACCACCTCCGCCACACCAACAACCACACAGCCTCGTGTCAGAGTATGACCTGTTGGCACGCAACGCCCACATTCGAAACACTCCCGGGACCACCTTTCTTACCTATACATGAAAGTCATACGCAGCACATACGATGTGGACATGACATTAGCCTTTAGGACACCCCTATTGAAGACCCAAAACATGGACAACATCACCTGGAATGCAAACGCACCTTGTTGGATTCATTTTCCTACGACGAAGCAGGACAGTTTAGCAGAAGGGGAACAAAAGGGGAAAATAGATAAATAAAATGAGTAAAGGAGGGAAATAGGGACACGAGATGGGTGGGGTAGAGGCGGTGTTTTGACAATCATTGTGGAATGTATTACGGGGTCTCGTTGGAGATGACAAATGGGTTAGGGAACGTGTTTTCTCAAGGTATGAACCCCTTCCTCGTCTGTCACTTATTATTACTATGACGCTAACAGAAGAGGATAATTGAAACCGAAGGTCCTCTTTGGATTTAATGGAAAATTATAAATACATAGATAGAAATCAAATAAAATTTGGAATATAGTCTAATGCTTTCAGTGATAACGTAATGCTATCTGTATGCATATATTAAACCTTTTACTATGCATAATGTTCGGTTCCAGTTTTACGTCACGGATTCCCTTTTCAACCAAGGGCTGGGACGGTTGCCTTCTTGCGGAGGACTTGTTTTGGCAGATGTAATCGTTACCCTGAGTGCATGCCCTTGCTAACCTCAGACCGTGACGGGGCGCGAACCCTCGACCGGCGCCTCAGAGTCGCGGACGCTACCGTTTGAGCCACGGTGACTACTTTTACTATGCATAATAATAATAATAATAATAATAATAATAATAATATAATAATAATAATAATAATAATAATAATAATACATACATACATACATACATACATACATACATATACCTTGGCTGTTTCCCCCTTTAACTGGGGGGTAGCCGACATCAAGAAAGGAAACTTAATAATAATAATAATAATAATAATAATAATAATAATAATAATAATAATAATAATAATAATAATAATAATAATAATAACGATAAAAATAATAGCTGTACTCTTTGGTTGCAGAATAAAAGAATAATATCATTGTATTTCTTGGGTGTCGTATGAGGCGACTAAAAGGAATACGAAAGCAGGAGCCGAGTAATTATTTCCTCCCGAACTTCTTTTCTAAATGCAGAACATCTGATGGAAAAGAGAA